>LPNX010298070.1:34429-86479 GCA_001517045.1 Pseudotsuga menziesii
TAGATTTGATTCCTAAGGCTTTCCCAAGCGCTCCATGAGTCAATAATGGAAAGTTTGACCTCTATGGATAGGCAATTAGCAACTTGCACATGGTGGGACTCATGGACTAGGCAAATAAGACAAAATAAATGAAATAATGTCTAAGTGGGTAAATACTATGGGTTGATTATTCTAACATCAATATCACTTTAGGACAATATATGTCCAAGGAGGATGCAATACTCATCATCCTACTCACCCTTAATGAGGAGGGTCCATAGTATCAACCATTTGGATCATCCACAAATGAATGTAGGACCATATCATCTACAACTGAATGTATATCTCATCCGCACGCAAATTCAGTACCTATCATCTGTAAGGACTCAACATAGACCATCCTCATCTTGTTAAGGCTAGGACCAATCCAAGTGAGTATTATACTACAACATCTACATATGAATGTAGGAACGTATGCTACTGCAGATCTCATATGCATGTGAATGCAGTACCTATCGTCTGTAAGGACTCATCGTAGAGCATCCTCAGCTTCAAAGATATGACCACTCCAAAGCGAGTTTTATTCTATGGAATCTACATGTGAATTTAGGCACACTCTCCATGTGAGAGTGTTGTCTACTGCTACACCTAAATCTTGTCACTATCATGTTATGAGATAGGGATTTCCTTGTCTTCTCCAATCCCTTAGAGTTTATGCTAGAGAAATGAAGGGAAGAAATTATTCCCTTACAGTTTTCCTTGTTTTGAGCTAGTAACACTCCTTTTACATATGAAAATTGAGGTTCCACCACTCTTTTCCTCATGAAAAAGGAATTACCCCCTTAACACTGGTTTTTCTCTTTAGAAAAAGTGATGTGCTTGAGTTTTAAAGGAAAAAAAGGAAGCTTCAAGAGGCTTCTCAATGCTTGCCTCCATGGAGCCTCATATTTATGGTTTAGGAACACCTAGACTCGAGATCCCGCTTAATAGGATATCCCTTCCACCTCATCCACCATTTCCTCAACCATCCCTATCCTCCCATGCCTTTAAATACTGGCTCATCCCCCATGGGAAAGAAGAGGAAGAACTGTGTTGAACACCCAAACTCTGTCAAAATAATTCTTGAGATATTGGAGGCAAGGATCCATTGGAAGGAAATCTCAACACCAAGGAATAAAGGTTGTAGTCTCTCCAATCATATATAATAAAAATTTCTTTTCTTTCCCATATTTACAGTATCATTTGTATATATTTCTTGATTCCTTGGTCACAAGCATATATCTAGTTTATTATCTTGTATGCTATCATATTTCTCTTGTTGTATTCAATCATCTATAGGTTCTTCTGCTATAGCAGAGGATAAAGTTTCAAGAATAGCAAGGAAAACCTTTAAGAGAAGTATTGTGGCATTATATTCAAGCAATTAACCAGATCTAGGGAAAGTTTAACATTTGGGTTTGTGTTTTGTTCTAGATATGTGCCATTGATATCTGGGGAAATCATACTCTTGTCCACAGGAGGTGAGAATTTCCAGCAACAAAAATCATGTTATGAGATCCAACTACATCCTTGATTGATCCCACTCTTTCTTTAAAGAGTGAAGAATAAGTTGTTTTCCCCACTCTTTCGTCAAAGAGTGTTAAGATTGAAGTAGTCGCTTTGACACGGTATTCATCTTGTCCCTCTCTTCCAGTTGAGAGTGATTTGAAACATGCTGAATTTTTTGTAGTTAGTTCTGATTGTTCTATGCAAGAGGAAATTTTGTCTATTTCGACAAAATCCTCTCCAAGTAATGAGGTTATTTCCTTTGACTAGATTAACCTAACAGAGTCTCATCTTCATTTGAGCGTTCCTTTCCAGATAGTTGTGCAAGTTACCACTCGAAAGATGCTTTGCACTATTGTTGACGAAGGGGATTATGTTAGCATTCTATCCTCAACTGCTTGGAAAGATTTAGGTTCTCCTCAGCTTGTGCTAACCACTAAACAGATACTGGCTTTTAATCGAATACCTACTGCACCTTTAGGGATCCTTCCTCATTTACCTATTACATTAGGAGGGAAAACTGTTTGTATTGATGTTATAGTCGCCCAAGGTCCCTTAGATTTCAATCTGATACTTGGACATGATTATGTGTACGCCATGAAGGATGTAGTGTCCACACTATTTAGAGTGATGCATTTTCCCCATGATGGAAATATTGTGACCATTCATCATATTTCCTTTCTTACACTTGACCATTGCATCATTCGTAGTAATCAGACTCCCTTGAATGTTCCACATGTTCTTGTAATTCCTTCCCCTTCGTCTAGTTAGATTCTTCCCATCATAGGTAAAATGGGGGGAAGCTCTAGTCTATGGATATCATACTAGATTTAAGATGATAACTCCTTATGTCAAAGGGGGAAACCAACCAACCTCTGGATATAATGTTGGGTTAAAATAGATGTCTGTGAGCATAGTTCCCATTTTGTGTCAAGCTCGTTAAAAAATGAAACATATGTATGTGAGAAAAGTTCCCATTCTATGTCAATCTCATTAAAAAATGAAATGGATGTCCTCAAGGACAGCTATTCTCTATTTCAAGCTTGTGTAAAAATGAAATAGGTCCCCACAAGCATAGTTATTTTTGTTTCAATCTTGTGTAAAAATGAAATAGGTCACCTTGAGCAATGTTTATTTTTTGTTTCAAGCTCGTTAAAAAATAAAAATGACCTTGAGAACAGCTCCCTTTTTGTGTCAAGCTCGATAAAAAATGAAATGGATTTTTCCATTGTGTCAAGACTCAATATTTTGAACTTTTATTTCATTTACTTGTAAAAGCAGACAGAATGAACCTTAGGGGGCATGTATCCACCCTTGGCACATTATATTGGCGTTATCTTACTTGACAGTTATACTGGGGGAAAGTACCAACCATTGGAAATTATGTTGGGAAAATACCTGTCAATGGAACTCATTTTTAACATACTTTCTTTTAGTTTCAAGCTCATTAAACCATGAAACGACCCGTTGTGCATAGTTCATTTTCTGTGTCAAGATCTTTAAAAAATGAAGCAGATACCCTGAGCATTCTTTTAACTCATGTTCGATCTCGTTTAAAAACATCAAGATGGTGTTGAGCTTAATTTTTTTTTTCATTCTCTGGTTAAAACATAAAAAGTGGTTTGATCTTACTTTATCGTTTTTTCGTGCTCTAGATTCAAACATGAAAAAGGTTTCGAGTTCCTTTTATACCTTCGGCATGCTCGCTAAAAAATTAGGGAAGAGGTATCGAGTGTACTTTTACTATTTTTCATACTTGTTGAAATTGTATTATGAAGAAAGAATCCTAATAGAGTCCTCTTCAATCTCTTTTCAGACTCTTAAAATGTGAAAAGATTGCCGAGTGAACTTGTCTTCTTCACGCTCGTGAAAGGACTTGAAGAGTCGTCTTCCTGGTGATAGTTTACCCCTTTTTTGGACCAGGGGGCACTACATAGAAAAAAGGTACACTCCAGCCAATCATAACTGGAAGAGTTCTCTAAGTTATTGTTTTATACTTTTTTCAGGCCTCAGAGACTAAATCATATGAAAAAGGACCCTTTTGGATTCTTCTTTCATTTTCATTCAGACTCTCTAAACATGAACGATACCGAGTTAAATTTCAATGGTCTTGTTAAATTAAACACTGAGAGACCCTCTTTCAATGGGAACGAACCCCTCATTTCTCAGATTCATGAAACATATGAGAATGGACTTATCATAAGATAAGTTCCAACGCATGTTTGTCACCCTCTTTGAACTCGTAAAAACAAAAATAGGCACTCATAAATCATGATGGGGAAAGTAAGGGAAGCGAAATACATTTCATTTCCAATAATGGAAATAGTTAGTCATTTTTGAACATGGCACTTGTCTGCATTTCATTCAGTCAATTGGGTATTCAGCTTGCTTCCGAGTTGATCCACTTTCATGAGTCATGTCACTCCTTTGAGTCTTTCAAAGAATGCATCATCCTTTGTCGCATTATGTCTTGGTTTCCACCTCATCAAGTCAATGCTACCAAGTCTTCGGTCATGTCGCCCAATGTTCAAAGGGAAATTGTATTGAGATTTTACACGTACAGTCAAAACAACTTTTTGTGTCAGTTACTTTTGATTCAATCCTATAGTTACATCATACTCAAAATTCTAGAACTTTGTTCCGAGTTTCGTGTCATCGATGTGAGATTAATCATGGAACTCCTTCAATGATATTATTCCTCTTGAATTTATCCCATCATCCAGGAATTAGTCTTAGAAACAAATTAGTACCTTGAGATATGTATACATCAATGAAATATTGTCTTGCTTTCGACATAGGTTCACATCATTCACCTTTGATCGAAATATTCGACTAAGTGTTCAACATCATATCATCTACTCACACTCAGGAGATTGTACCAGGGTACCTTGGGAATCATTGAAATCAGTAGTGATTTCCCTCACACTTGTTAACGGTTCTCATCATTGATCGGTAATCAAGTGATTTATACCATGTTCGACATAAAGACATTGTAATCACATGGATAGAATCGTACTTTAAAAAAGACGAGACAAATACCATGGGTACATGTTAAGGGATCATTGCTTTCCCCAGGTTGCAATGGATTATTGTGTATGAGTCTTAGCATGGATCCACATTTGTATGTTCATGGTTGTGTTCATATTTGCATATGTATGACATAGATATACATTGTACGTTTGGTAGCTACGTCCAAATTTGAGTATTCTTTGCATGGATCTACGTTGTATTTTAGAAGCCATGAATTTTTGTATCTCACATGGATCTGCATTGTATTGGTCGGAATCCATGTTGTGAGTCATTTTGGACATGTATCAAAATGTAAAAGCTTCCACAGAAAGTTTGTGATGCTTGAGAAGTGCTAACCATTGTAACTTTTCCTCGAAACTATACCTTGTTCTATCAAATTATTTTTCCTATCGTTTCCCTCTAGCCATCATACTTTGGGGGGATTTCTGTTACACCTAAATCTCATCACCATCATGTTATGAGATACGTATTCCCTTGTCTTCTCTAATACCTCAGATTTTGTCCTAGAGAAATGAAAGGAAGAAATTATTCCCTTGCATTTTTCCTTGTTTTGAGCAAGTAATGCTCCTTTTACACAGAAAAAGGGAGGTACCACCATTCTTTTCCTTCATGAAAAAGGGTGTTACCTCCTTACACCATTTTTTCTCTTAAGAAAAAGTGTGGTGCTCAGGATTTAAAGGAAAACAGGAAGCTTTGAGAGGCTTCTCAAAGATTACCTCCATGGAGCCTCATCCCTCTGGTTTAGGACCATCTAGAGCTCGAGATCTTTTATTTTTGTATCTTCCTTCCATCTCATCCACCATTTGCTCAACCATCCCTATCCTCCCATGCCTTTAAATACTAGCTCATCCCCCATGGGAAAGAGGAGGAATCATTGTGTTGAACACCCAAACTCTGTCAAAATAATTCTTGAGCTATTAGCGGCAAGGAGCCATTGGAAGGAACTCTCAACACCAAGGCATAAAGCTTGTAGTCTCTCCAATAATTTCCAATAATAAATGTCTTTTCTTTCCCATATTTAATGTATCATTTATATGTATTGTTTGATTCCTTGGTCACAAGCATAGATCTAGTTTATTATCTTGTATGCTATCATCTTTTTTTTGTTGTTTTCAATATTTTACAGGTTCTTTTGCAATAGCAGAGGAGAAAGATTCAAGAATAGCTAGGAAAACCTTTAAGAGGAGTATTGTGGCATTATATTCAAGCAATTAACTAGATCTAGGGAAAGTTTAACATTTTGGGTTTGTGTTTTGTTCTAGACCTATATCATTGAAATATAGGGAAACAATTCCTAGCCATAGGAGGTGAGAATCTCCAGCAACAAAAATGATTATGTTACACCTAAATCTAGTCACCATCATCTTATGAGATAGGTATTCCCTTTTTTTCTCCAATCCCTTAGAGTTTATCATAGAGAAATGAAAAGAATAAATTATTCCCTTACATTTTTCCTTGTTTTGAGCTAGTAATGCTCCTTTTACATATGAAAATGGAGGTGCCACTTCTCTTTTCCTTCATGAAAAATACGTTACCCCCTTAACACCACTTTTTATATTCAACAAACATGTGGTGATCAAGTTTTAAAGGAAAGAAAAGGAATATTCACGTGCCTTCTCGAAGCTTGCCTCCGTGGAGCCTCATCCCTATGGTTTAGGAACACGTGGAATTGAGATCCCCCTTAACAGGATCTCCATTCCACCTCATCCAACATTTACTCAACCATCCATATCCTCCCATGCCTTTAAATACTGGCTCATCCCTCATGGGAAAGAAGAGGAAGAATTGTGTTGAACACCCACAAGCTGTAAAAATAATTCTTGAGCTAATGGAAGCAAGGCGAAGTTAGATGCAAGGATCCATTGGAAGGAACTCTCAACACCAAGGAATAAATGTTGTAGTCTCTCCAAACATTTCTAATAAAAAAATTATTTTCTTTCCCATTTTTACTGTATAATTTGTATATATTGCTTGATTCCTTGGTCACAAGCATAGATCTAGTTTATTATCTTGTATGATATAATCTTTCTCTTGTTGTCTTCAATATTTTACAGGTTCTTTTGTAGTAGCAGAGGAGAAAGCTTCAAGAATAGTGAGGAAAAACTTTAAGATAAGTATCGTGGAAATATATTCAAGCAATTAACCAGATCTAGGGAAAGTTTAACATTTGGGTTTGTGTTTTGTTCTAGACCTGTACCATTCAGATCTAGGGAAACGACTCATGTCCACACAAGGTGAGAATTTCCAGAAACAAAAATAGCGACTCCGCTAATGACTACTTTGAATTCTAAATCTTTGGTAAGTTCAAACCTCCACATTCATTTTCTATTTGTATATCTACTTTTCCAATTGATAGATATGTAGATATGCTTTGAATTTTATTGATTTTCCCCTACCAACCTCTGGATATCATGTTGGTGTTGATTTAATTGTAACTTCGGAATGTATTCACTTGTATATCTTGTATTGTATTTCATTGTACCCAGATGTTCCTATTGGGAGAATCATTAATATAATAAAGTCATGTTGTTATATTTTTATCATTCAAGCTAGCATTATCTTAGGATCTTTAACTGAGAGAATAACAAGCACAGCAATCAAACATAAGAGACAATGAACAAAAAAATTTTCCTCTGGGAAACCATAAAGGAGAAAATCCTGCAACTTCTTCAGAGATAGAATCAGTACCAAAAGTAGAACCCCCAAAAATAGTAAGATGATCTCCCAACAGTAGTTGTCTCTCTCTCTCTTGTCCCATGAACTTCTTCTCTCTCAGTTATGTGCTACAACTGAGTGGGTTTGAATGTGTGATAAATAGAGAGGATCACCCTCTATTTATACTAATTCTTGACTTGACAATAACTCACTAGGGAAAAATTCTCTAGGAGAGTCTAATAACCCTAGGGCCCCACAAATGCGAGGAATTTAACCCTTGATCAATAGGAGGGTTACCCACAATGACTTTACATGACTTTTTTACATTATTGAATCTCTCGATAGGAACATCGGGGCATGAAATGACTCAAATACATTACAGACACTTCCTAGAATAAACATCGGGGTACAATACATAGGAGATACAAGTGAATACATTCTGAATTTACAAATATATCAACACTCCCTCTTAACTAGGAAGGTATTCTCTCGACACAATTTATCAGCACTGGTCTTCTTCTCTGTATCAATTGGATCATCATCGAGATCTTGTCATATTCTTCTTCAAGTCATCTTCATTACTGGATCTAGATCATCACTCAATCTGGATCATCACTGCTGGATCATAATCACTGGATATGGATCATCAGTTGATCTGGATCATCACTGCTGGATCATCATCACTGCTTCTATCTCTTGATTCTTCTCGTCATAGGAAGTTCTATAGAGCTAGCCCTTTTTCATGCTGGTTGTATGCCTAGCCTCCATGTAGGTCTTATTCAGTGCTTATATATGATCCTAACTCAGCATGGCTCTCCCAACTCTTACATCTGACCATGAGAGGAACACATCCAACACCATGTCAGAAAGGCACGCCCACCACTCACATTCGACTATGAGAGGAACCAATCTATTCATATATGTTAGAAAGGCCCAGCACTCACATCCACTGGAATGATAGGACACACCATCTATCATCCATGGAAAGGCTCGACACTTACATCTACTGGCATAGCATGACACACCATCTACTATCCACAGAAAGGCACATCACTTATATCCTTTGGCATAGCAGGACACACCATCTACTATCCAAGGAAGGGCTCATCATTTATATCTACTGGAATGGTAGGACACACCATCTACCATCCAAATAAATGCTCTACACTTACATCCTTTGGCATGATAGGATGCACCATCTATCATTTGGGGAAAGGCTCTGCACTTATATCTGATCATGTGGGAACCAATCCCACAGTCACATCAAAATGGATCTGCACTTACATCTGATCATGTGGAACCAATCCCACAGTCACATCAGAATGGATCTCATCCCTAGGCTGAGGATTCCTGGTAACTGACCAGGTGCCTCCATTCTCTCGAAGAATGGCATTCAACACTTATATATTATCATGTGGGAAGACATCCCTCAATCACATTAGAATGGCCCTCAGCTCTAGACTGAGTATTCCTGGTAATTGACTAGGTGCCTCAATTCAGAGAATGGCATTTAACGGTTATATCTAATCATGTGAGAACACATCTCACAGTCACCTCATAATGGCTCAACACTCACATCTGACCATGGAAAGAACCAATCCTCTCACCATGACAGAATGGCTTAGCCCTTACATCTGACCATGGAAGGAACCAATCCTCTCACCATGTCAAAATGGCTCTCGAACTCATCACTTCCCCTTGGAGGGAACCTCGATCTGGAGAACACCAAGCTTCTCCTCGAATTACTCAAATTTCACTATGGCTAATGACTTAGTCAACACATCAGCTATATGTTCATCCGTTGCAACAAACTAGAGATTCACTGCTCCTCTTTGCACCATATCCCTGATATAGTGATATTTGATCTCGATATGCTTCGACTTGTCATGGAACACTAGGTTTTCAGACAACTTCACACAACTATGGCTGTCATAATATATACAAGTAGCATCCAACAGGAGATCAAATAAATAATAAAATAGCTTCCTTAGCCATACTGCGTCACAACTAGTTGAACAAGCTACGACATACTCTGCTTCAGCTTTACTCAGTGCCACGCAAGACTGTTTCCTAATAAACCAAGAGATCACACCTGATCTCATACTGGAGCAACACCCTGAAGTGCCTCTTTCAATCGATGGCACTGCCTTCCCAATCTTAATCAACATAACCTTCCAGGTTAATCTTTTGGTCAGCCTTATACTTGATCCCATAATCTATTGTACCCTTTAGGTACCTCAAAATATGCTTTAAAACAATCAAGTGAACATGTCTTGGATCTGTCAGGAATTGGCTCAAGGTGTTCACAACAAAGCAAATATCTAGTCTTGTATTCATCAGGTACATCAAGGACCCAATCATCTGACGATACATTGTAGTATCAACAGTATCTGATGAAGCATCACTTAGAAGCTTCAGATTCAATTCCATGGGTGTGGTCATGGTCTTGCAATCCATCATCTTGAACCTCTTCAGGATCTCTACTGCATAATTCCCTTGACCGAGGGATATTCCATCCATATTCTACCACACCTCCATGCTTAGAAAATAGTGCATCATACCCAATTCCTTCATTTCGAACTCGACAATGAAATTCTTCTTTGTATCAGTAATCGACCCATCTCCACCTATTACAAACATGTAATCTACATACAGTAGGAGTATCACCGGGTTCCCTTCTTCAACCTTGTAGTAAAGATTGGAATCTGCTTTATTCTTAGTAAATCCTAGAGTCATCAGTAAACTATCCATTCTGTCGTACCACGTCGAACCTCAGGATCTTGTGTAGTCACTCCCTCTAAAGCGGAGCATCATACTCCCTCTGTCTTTCGTACTCTATGCACTGAAACATTATGTACCAGAGTGTCAAGTAGCTTCCTTTTCTACTATTATTCTATGTATCCATCTGAGGTCACTGGATACTAAGATCCTCTATCTTGAACCTTTTCAAAATATCTTCTCCCACCCATATGTGAGCTTGTCATCCTCTATAGGCTTTCATCTTCAACCTTGTAGCAAAGCTTAATATATTCATCACTCTAGGTGATCTTCAAGCTCCTCATGTATGTGTTATCCCATGGGTGTCTTCTGAGCTCATACAAGGCCTTCTTTCATTTGCACACATGATTCTGCTTGTCATGTTTCTTAACTTCTAGTGGCTACAAATGTCTCTGCATAGTTTATGCCTTCTTTCCATGAGAATCCTCATGCTATGAATCTTGCCTTGTATCCCATGATGTTTCCATCTACTGTATGATGGAACTACGAACTTCCCTTCAGGTCTCAATACTACATCCTAGACATCATTCTTCTTGAACTTGTCTTCCTTTTCTTCTTGGTTACTTCTTCATAGCTGGAAGGTTCTTCATTAAAGATATCGTTGCATTTGTCATACTATTCTTCATCTTGAACTGTCGTCACTTGTTCTTCGGAACAAGTCTCATCCTTCTTTTCTTGTAGGTGATTGTAAGAGATCTTTCCTACAAGTCAAATGCATTAGTTGTATGGTTAGAAAAATTTGATAAGGCATATTCATAATGGAAAATTCTTATGCGTAAATATATGATCATGCAACTATTTTAGCCAATACAACATTCATCCATATCTCACGGAAAATTTTCTAGATTCCTTCCATCTCTACCAAGACAACATTGAGATTGTGCACTAATACAATATGTCAGCAAAGAGGTTTCATTCTAGATAAGTAGAAATGGAGAGTTGTATAGCACCATGAGCTACTTACCCATCACATGCGTATTAGTAGTATACTGTCATTAATGCAAACAGTCTATCATGCATAATACATCAACTAAATATAAGAAAATGCATAACAAAACAATATCATGAAATAAAAATTGAATACTTATCTTTATTTGTTTCGTGGGTAGACTCCTTCATGAGCCTTCCACTTCATCATCTTATTCATTCATGACATCATCATTTCTTATCCAAATGCTAAGGTGGATAAGAGGTTCTGCAAGAATTGAGTTCTTCATATTGATCATCGCTTGAGGGATCTTCTTTGAATCGGAAGCGCTTGATCTTCAATTGCTCCCATATTCTCTTTCTCTTATTATTAGTCGAGCTTCTTCTTGTGTGCACTCTTCCCATAGTCTACTGAAATTGACTAGCTTCTTTCTGGAACAGATCCCTTGAACAAAGGAGTCACATGATCTAGGGAGACCATTCAAGGTGTTCTTCACAATTTCTACATTCTCCACTTCTTCATCTACTGCTTCAAGTTGTTCCTTGATCCGAAAGACTCTTGTAAAGTAAGACTGGATGGTTTCCGCATTTTGGATATTTACATTCTTCAATTGGTTTCTCAGATTCATCATTCACCTTTGATTGAAATATTCAACTGAGTGTTCGACATCATATCATCTATTCACACTGAGGAGATTGTACCAGGGTACCTTGGGAATCATTGACATCAATAGTGATTTCCCTCACACTTGTTAACAGTTCTCATCATTGATCGGTAATCAAGTGGTTTCTACCATGTTTGACATCAAGACATTGTAATCACATGGATAGTGTTATCTCCCAAAATAATTTTTTTTCAATAAGTTCACTCAAAATATTTATTTTTGATAGGATGAAGATTTCAAGTCATATTATGAAAGATTTTAAGGTGACAAACAAGTTGAGGATCTCTGTTTTTTTTATATTTGACAAGATTGAAAGTTTTAGCTTTTGGTGGCTTAGGTGAGTTTTATAACAACTCATTAGCCACCAAAAATCTTTGGTTTTGGCACCTAACAGTTTAAAACAGGATCATGGCTATCCATCGAAAGCTAGCTCGTTCGGTTATTTGTTAAAAGGGGCTTTCGGTGGCTTAGGAAAGACTTTCAAACAACTCATTAGCCACCGAAAGTGTTGGTTTCAGTAGTTTAGCAAGCGATTGAAGGAGGGAATTAACCACTGAAAGCAAATGAAATGCGTTGGGGAAAAGTTAGTTTCGATGGCTTAGGTGAAAGTGTTGATAATTCATTAGCCACCGAAAGGCCCGCCTTTCGGCAGTTAAACGAGGAGATACAGAAAAGCTATAATCCGCCGAAAGCGAGTTTGATAAGA
Organism: Pseudotsuga menziesii; assembly: GCA_001517045.1. Taxonomy (NCBI): domain Eukaryota; kingdom Viridiplantae; phylum Streptophyta; class Pinopsida; order Pinales; family Pinaceae; genus Pseudotsuga; species Pseudotsuga menziesii. The sequence goes on from LPNX010298070.1 coordinate 46,715, forward strand.
CCATTTGGAAATCAAGTTTTGGTGGCTTGGGAGAACATGTCAGTGGTTCATTAGCCACCAAAATCTTAGTTTTCGGTAGCTAGCAGACAAAATCTTAGGTTCCCTTAACCACCGAAAAGGCCAAAAGAAGAAATGGTTAATTGCCCATCAAATCAAAACTCGTCAACACAGGAGAGATCATGATTAGGCACAATAAACCACCGAAATGATAGAGAAAATGTAGAAATGCATAATTAAATGATTGAGGAGGTCATTATTTATCTGATGATGACCTATGTAATTCAAAACCCTAGTTTTCCCTCCATCTATCCAATGAACTGCATAAAATATCCACTGAATATCAAGTTTGAATTAACCATGATTGTTGGGAAATTGGTCTCGAAGATATCACCAAAGGCCATCATCCTCTTACTCAAGCACTTCTCAAGTAGTTAAAATCCTCATAATTAGTGCCCTATCCTCCAGTACACTCCACCTTCAATTGCATGAATCCTCACCACTCGAAGCCACCTCTCAAAGTCAGCTTGCTAACCTCTTCCATAGAACTTGAATTGAATTTTTGCAGCCACTCATGAGCAAATTCAACAAATGAAGAAGGGAGGGCTTGCTCTCATGCAAGAATAAGGAGACATCAGCTACTTGGAAGCACATCCAGAAGTCTGGAAGTTCTTCAAAGATGCAGGCTGCTACAAATTTTGTGAGAAAGTCCAAGGTTCACACCAGCAAGTGGCTGAGGCATTTTTTCTCTCTCTTTCGATGGCTCCAAGGCAGTCATAGTTAAGGAGGAATTCATGGTGGATGAAACCCTAATTGCAGAGGTGACTGAACTCCCAATAACTGGGGAGAAGTGGTTTAAAACCACCATTACTAAGGATGTGGAGTTCAAATCTTATTTGAAGCCTAAACACAGAGGGGTGGTGTGGAAGAAAAGTGTCCCATCCACCTGGCTAGAAGAGAGGTGGCAACAATTACTGAAGGCCATTGTGGTATATATAAATTGTGACGGTAGATACAATAGGGCCATGATTTATGATTTCAAACTAATGAACCATTTCATTGGAAAGAGCCCACTGAATTTACCTTTCTACTTACACAGGAGCCTGGAAAAAATGGCACACCAAGTGAAGGATCAGCCAACTAAGATTGCTGGAAGATTGTCTCACCATGGCCTTCTACAACTCCTTATCCAAGAATTGCTAAAGAGGAGAAATTTGTCATGGACACATTTCTTGTTTTGGAATGGTTCTGAAACAGGCCTACAGCTAGAAGAGAACGGAACGTCTCCCTTGAAGAAATCTAGCACCCCCAGGAGTGGGAAGAGGAAAAGAAGGGCTATCTCGCCAACAACAATAGAGTGGCCTCCTTCCTCTTCTAAAGACAAGCAGGTTAAAAGAAACCTAGAATTCAGTGAAAAGGGAAAGGAAATCACAGCACATAGTGGAAACATTTTGAACCTGCCCTACTTAGATTCAAAAGAACAAGGGGAGGAAGGTGCTGACCTAGCAGTGTAGGTTGTAGTAGGAAATGAAAAAATTCCATCACCTACACCAAAAGAGAAAGATGAACCAGTAGAAAAGGGTTCTTCTAGCAAGCCCAGGGCACAAAGAGTAAATTAGTTGCTGAGACAAGTGCATGAGATGGAAATTTTAGAAAGAGAGATAAAGAAAAACAATGCTATATTGACCAAGAGGAATAAATAGTTGCATAATTCTTTCCTGGAGATGAGAGGAATGCATATATTGCTAAAAAGAAGAAACCTAAGATACATGAAGGACAACATTAGGCTGTATAGAATCATCAGGATTTTGAGGTTGTAGGTGAAGAATACTAGACAAAACCCTAACACTCATCTTACACTAAAAACCCTAGCTGAAACAACACTAAGCCTTCAGAATCCATAATCAAGCCAGGCTGCTGCTAACCTTCCAAACATTGAGTAGGCTAAATAAAAGTCAGAAGATAAGCAACATAACTTAAAGACGTAATTTTGGAGCTGCTTAAAATTTTTGCCAAAACAAGGCTTTCGATGTCTTAGGAGGATGCTGAAGCAGTGCATTAGCCGCCGAAAGCAGCGCTTTCGGTAGCTAACAGACCCGACATTTTGATCCCTTAACCACCAAAAGTAGAAAGAGGCACAAGATCAAATTTTGGCACAAAGGACTGGTTTTGGGTGAACATAACTAGCTCAGGGATGAAGTATAAAGATGAAAGGAACTGAAGAACAACATCAGGGAAGGTATGCTCCAGTTTTGCAATTACATAAAAGAACAAAGGGTCACAAACACTAACTTTCTAGCAAACAGTGACTTATCTAGTAGAGGATCAGTCATAGTTTATTCCTAGTACTCACTTCAGTCATCAAAGGGTTCAAATAGTGAATGAGTTTTACAATTAGATAGGCTATTAGTTAAATTAGGGTTTTTAACCTAATTCTGCAAAAACAATTATTATGTCTATTTTTAGTAAATCAAATCCAATTTTTTAGGATCTGAATATTTTGTAAAGGCTATAAAGCCCAAGACTTACTTTATTGAAAGGGTTTGACTTCAAGGACCTGTAGACCATTACTATTATCAAGCTTCTCATATTGCTCATGACCTAATATAAGCTCTTTTTCTACCATATGTTCAGCTTCCATTTCTTGTGTATTTTGTGCTTATGCTTGAATGTGTTATTCAGGTTTATTCATGTTAATTGATGTCTGATAGCTGTCATCCTATTGGAATATTGATGATTTGAATTAGAAGTACTTTCCTTCTTATCATTAGACATTTATATATATATGTTTTATGTAGGAATCTACCAACATGATAAGTTCTTCATCTCTGCATCATATTATGAAACCTCTGAACAATGGTAGTTAGAAGCCTCATCCCTGATTGAGTTTCATGCATTTCTTGAGAGTGTGAGGTATTGTAGGTCACTTGACTTGATCCAATTAGAAAACCATAAAAACATTTAAGTTACTAGGCATCCTTGAGCTGCAACCTAGAGGAGTTTCCTGGATTGATAACAAATTGGCGTTGTTGCCAGGGAGAGGATACTGAAGCTCAGCTTCCTTGGGAGATGAAATAGATCCTGCTTTGATGATCGACAAAGTTTGGACACTATTCTGGTTGTAATCATCTATCTGGTGACTCCATTGAAGTAAGGTGGCTTCAAGAAGACCAAGTACCAGAGAAAACCATCAAGGGCCACCTGCAACACTTGTTTCAGATCCAGAAGAGATTTTGAGAAGAGCTAGGGCTTCACTAAGGCAGACCAGCAGTGCTGCAAAGGAAGCTACATTAGGTATTTCAAGAGATATTCTTGCTATTATTTATTCTATTGAAACATTTGATTCTCAAGAATTTATAAATACATCAAAAAAATTTAGGGTTTGGGTATCTTCAAGCACTACTGCTTGTGAAGATCCAAACCCTGGTGACTCCACTGGGATAAATTTACCACCAACACTCTTTAATGTACCACCCATAATAGTAGTATCTTCTTCCACCCTTTACATACCCATTTCCAACATGGATTCCCCTCTAAACAAAATGGAAAGGATCCTGGTATCTAGGTATGCCCCTCTGAATTTACCAAACCCCCTCTCGGCCATGCCCATTCGAGACTATCTCAAATACATGCCTAAATTTACAAGAGAGGGAGATTTCACAGCTGAAGAACATCTAGAAGCATTATACAGTTATGCTGAGATCATAAATATAGAACAAGAAGATGTGTGGACTAGGGTTTTTGTGTAAAGCCTAGATGGTCAGGATAGGAAATGGTTCAAAGAACTTCCTGCTAGATCAGTAGTAGGCATTGAAGCCCTTGATGACATATTTCTAAAGTATTGGGGAGAGACGAGAGACCATCTCTATTATATCACCGAGTTTAGAAACTTGAAAAGGGAGAATGGGGAGTCTGTATCCAACGTCACCAAGAGGTTTAACAATATGTTTAGCAAGATCCTCGCTGAGATCAAGCCCATTGATACCTCGCCCAGAATCACCTATGCAAATGCCTTTGACTTTGATTTCTGCCTGCGTCTCAGAGAGAGGAGACCTACCTCCCTATCACTCATGTAGGATGCTTCCTTAGAGGTAGAATCTAACATTGTAGCATCTCAGAAGGTCAAAGGAAAGATAGATAGGAAGAAGCAGCCCAAAGACCCTCTTAGGGATTCTTCATTAGAGAACAAAATTGAGAAAATGCCCAAACTATTGGATAATTTGATTGTTGAAATGTCAAAGATAAAAGACCGAGGGAAGATACCCGTGAGGGGTAAAGGGCCAAGTTATTTTGTTCCCCGAAACCCTAATTTTGTCCCTTACAGAAGAGGAAACCCCCCAGTCCAGATCCTTTGAAGGGAGAGGAATCATGTTGAAGATCACAGAATCAGAGCTCCTTTTCAGAATTTTGTACTAGAAGAAGAACCAGAGTTCATTCAGGAAGAAGGAGAGGTTGAAGACAACATCAACTGCATGGAGGATGAAGTTGACTATTCTTTTTTGACACAGGCACAATATGAGGAAGCCCTAATGGATGAACATATTAGTGAAGAAGCAGTATATCAGGCAGATGATCAAGGAGGTTATAATTTGATGTCTAGGCTGATTTCTCCCCCTAAGAAGAATGTTGTTCCTGCAAAGCAGCCTAGTGCTCTAGCTAAAAATTTATTGTTCCACCAAAGAATATGTATGTCATTCTCAAATAGCTGCAAAATCCAGTACATTCATCAACCCCTGATCCTGCCCAACTCAAAGCTCCATTGCAAGAGGTAAGGTTTCCTGATAAACTGCATCATTCTTTCAATATTGAGTCAGAGATTCAGAAATTAAAGATCCCTTTCCCATTAATAGAGCTAATGAAAAATGATGCATTCAAATCTTCAATATTGAAGTCCCTTCAACCAAAGATACATATAGACATTGAATTTGTTAATTTGCAAGATGATAAACCTATTGTAACCCTAGGCCCTATGATTGAAGAGCTAAATGATTCTTTCCCACCTTTCTACATATCTTTGAATATCCATTATAAATTCCTTCATAACTATTTACTGGACTTAGGAGATTCCCATAATCTAATGCCAAAAGCTATGATGGATGAGCTTGGCCTCAACATTGCAAAACCCTACCATGATCTGTTCTTCTTTGACTCCAGAAAGGCCAAGTGCTTGGGCCTCATCAAAGACCTTGTTGTAAACCTATCTCAGCTACCCTCCAAAAGCATAGTGATGGACATTGTAGTGGATGATATCCCTCCTAAATTTGGTCTCTTACTATCTCGATCATGGAGTAAAAGGCTGGGTGGTACCCTTTAGATGGACCTTACATATGCTACAATCCTAATGTTTGGGGGGGATACCAAGAGGATTTACAGAGAGAATCAACTTGCCTACATCATAAGCAATGAAAAGAATTCAGTGAACCACCCCATCTATGTAGTCAACACAGATTTTGGGTCATGCATTATGCAAATAGATGATTCTCAGAAAATACCAGTCCAGCTTACTAAGCTCATCTGTCAATAGCCCGAAGAAGTGACCACATCAGTCTGGAACATGTATTTTGATGGGGCTAGCACTCAAGCCTCAGCAGGTGCAGGTGTAGTGTTGATATCTCCATCCAAAGAGACTATTCATCTGTCTTATAAGCTTGATTTTAAAACCACTAACAATATAGAAGAATATGAATCCTTGCTGTTAGGAGTGAAAGATACCAAGGAAATGGGGATCATGTGCATGAAGATATTTGGAGATGTAGACCTTATTATACAGCAGGTCAACAACACCTTTCAAGCAAAGAATGTCAGACTGAAGGCTTACAGGATGAGGTATGGAAACTCAAATATTCCTTCATGTTTTTTGAACTGTCATATATACCTAGGGCTATGAATCACCTGGTTGATTCCCTTGTTGTCTCTACAATTCTTTTTGTTCCCCCTTTACCTCCTAGGCTCAGCTATGATATTCAAGTCAAGTACAGACCTTCCCTACCAAATAATGTGAAATTTTGGAGGGTGTTTGAGAATTATGATGAGCTTAGTAAATTTCTCCAGGTAGTAGATGAATTATTTGATATGCATATCGATCAAGAAAACCTAAAGATGGAAGAATCCCAATAGCTCAAGTTAAAAGATAAAGTAGCTGATTAGAATATTGTTCAATTACCCAGCAATTATATACCTCGAGGTCTGGTACCCTTGGAAGAGCTATTTGATCATAATGATATCCCCCTCAAGCCTGCCAAAAAGGAGAAAGACCCTGCTATCCAAGAGCAAAACATAGGTAGCAAAATTCATCCAAAACTTATAAATATGTCCAATGAGTTGAATGCTGATTAGAGGTCAAAATTTTGTGTCCTGATAAAAGAATTTGATGATATCTTTTCTTGGGAGTACAGTGACTTGAAAACCTATGACACCAATATCATCCAACACAGGATTCCCCTAGAGAAGGAAACCATCCCTTTCAAACAGAAGCTGAGATCCGTCAGTCCTGTCCTACTACCTGTAATTGAAAAAGAAATCCATAAGCTCCTCAAAGCCAAAATCATAATTCCCCTCAGGTATTCCAAATGGATTAAAAAATTAGTAGTGGTAAGGAAGAAGATCGAGGAGATTAGGTTATGTGTGGATTTCAGAAATATGAACGAGTGCTCCAAAAAAGACAACTATCCACTACCCAAGATGGAACACCTGTTGCAAAGAGTCTCAGGGGCTAGTATCATGTCATTTTTGGATGGTTTCTCTGGATACAACCAAGTTGATGTGCACCCTGATGACCAAGAGAAGACTACTTTTACCACTCCCTGGGGCACTTTCATGTATGCCAAATGCCATTTGGACTGATGAATGCTGGGGCCACTTTTCAGAGAGCCGTGGACCTAGCTTTTGTAGGATTGAAAGAAAAATTCATGCTTATATACCTGGATGACCTCACTGTTTACTCCCACAGCCATCATGAACATTTGTAGCACTTGAGGAGGGTATTTCTAAAATGTAGGAAATTTGGGATATCGCTCAACCCTAAGAAATCCCAATTTGCACTCAGTGAGGGGAAAATTGTACATCTTCTCCTTTGCATCCTATGACACAGTGGCAGCTGTACTATTACAAAAATATGATGAAGGTCTTGATCACCCAATTTCATTTTTCAGCAAGACATTGAGGGATGCTGAACTGAAGTATGATCCCATTGAGAAGCAGGTTTATGCTCTCATCAAGTCATTGAAAACTTTTAGGATTTACATTCTACATGCAAAATTCCTTGCCTATGTCCCTTTAGCTACTGTAAAGGATGTGTTGACTCAGCCTGACATTGATGGAAAGAGATCTAAATCGATTGCCATTATTATTTAGTTTGACATAGAGGTGAATCCCACCAAGTTTGTGAAAGTCCAAGGGCTGGCAAAACTCATGGCTAAAGAAAACTGTGAACTTTTGGGGTAAATTTCACTTGTGTAAATTCAGCAAATTTGCAAACTGAAGTAGTAGCAGAAGTAGTTTAGGATCAGAATGACATTCAAAAAATAACTGACAACTTGTCCTCATGTTAGTGGTACTCAGGTATTATTCATTTCCTGCAAAAATTAGAAGTTACTCCTGGTCTCACTCCAAATCAAGCACGAGCCCTTAAACTGAAGTCTGTTAAATTTTGTGTAATTGATAAACTGCTGTATTGGAAAGATCTATCTGGTGTTTTGTTGAGATGTCTAGATAAAGAAGAATCAGTTCAAGTCATGCATCACTTTCATTCAAGCACATGTGGAGGCCATCATTACTGGAATACCACATCCCATAAGATTATGAGGGCTGGGTACTATTGGCCTATCCTTTTTGCTGATGTGTGTACCTTTGTGAGAGCATGTGACCAGTGCCAAAGATTCATAGGGAAGCAAAAACTTATATCTTTGCCACTTAGACCTATTGTAGTGAATGGTCCTTTCCAGCAATGGGGTCTTGATTTCATAGGTGAAATTAATCCTTCATCCAGTGGTTAGCACAAATGGATCCTAGTATCCACAGACTATTTCACCAAGTGGATAGAGGCAACACCCACCAAGAATGCAACTCATCAGGTCATCATGAAGTTTTTATATGAGAATATCCTTATCAGGTTTGGTTTCCCAGTGAGGCTAGTAACTGATAATGCACCATCTTTCAAATTTGGGGCATTGGTTAACATGTGTGAGTCAATGGGCATTCAGTTGGTGCATTCCACATCTTATTACCCTCAAGGAAATGGATTAGTTGAGTCATCCAACAAAATCATAGTCAGGATCATCAGAAAACTATTGGAGACAAATCAGAAAAGCTGGGATTCTAAGTTGAATTTTGCTTTGTGGGCTGATAGGGTAACAAACAAAAGATATATAGGGACTTCTCCCTTTAAATTAGTTTATGGAACTGAGGCCATTTTTCCCATTCAGCTAATTCTGCCAGTAGAAAAATTATTCCAGGAGGAGCAAGATGAATCAAATGATATGGTGAGGAGGATGATGGATTTGGTAGAGTTGCAGAAACTTAGGGAACAAGTGATAGGAAAGTCAAAAGTTCATCAACAGAAGATCAAGGTCATGTTTGAAAAAAGGGCAAAAGTGGACAAATTTTAGGTTGGAGATTGCATCCTCAAGTGGGATACTGTCAGGAAGGACAAGGGAAAACATGGAAAGTTTGAATCTTTATGGATTGGCCCTTTTGTGATAGCTTAGATACAGCAGAACAACACCTTCAAATTATAAAATCCGTAAGGGGAGGAGGTGTTTGATGGCCCAGTAAATGGGCAATTTCTGAAACTCTATTTTATCTTAGGCTCTGAGGCCTTGTTATTGTAAAATATTAGTTAGTAGGTTGTTTTTGCTTACAAAATAAACTCCATTCCCAATGGAACAGTAGATGATAGTTTTAAATTCTTTAGTTATTTTCTAGGAAAGGCATTTTTGTCTGGGGTTCTTTGGATCTCACAGGAAGGTTCCCATCCCCAAGTAGGAGCCAGATGTTATCTCCCAAAATAAATTTATTTTTCAATAAGTTCACTCAGAAGATTTATTTTTGATAGGATGAAGAGTTCAATTCATATTATGAAATATTTTAAGGTGACTAACAAGTTGAGGATCTCTGGTTTTTCAATATTTGACAAAATTGAAAGTTTTAGCTTTCGGTAGCTTAGGTGAGTTTTCCAATAGCTCATTAGCCACCGAAAAGATTTGGTTTCGGTAGCTAGCAGTTTAACGCAGGATCATGGTTATCCACCTAAAGCTGGCTCGTTTGGTTATTTGTTAAAAGGGGCTTTTGGTGGCTTAGGTGAGACTTTCAAATAGCTCATTAGCCACTGAAAGGGTTGGTTTTGGCAGTTTAGCGAGCGGTCGAAGGAGGGAATTAAACACCGAAAGCAAATGAAATGCATTGGGGAAAAGTCAGTTTCAGTGGCTTAGGCGATAGTGTTTATGATTAATTAGCCACCGAAATGCCTGCCTTTCGGCAATTAAACGAGGAGATCTAGAAAGGCTATAATCCACCGAAAGCGAGTTTCACAAGACTGTTTGGAAATCAAGTTTCGGTGGCTTGGGTAAACATGTCAGTGGTTCACTGGCCTCTAAAAGCTCAGCTTTTGGCAGCTAGCAGACAAAATCCTAGGCACCATTTGTTAGATTTTTATCATTCAAGCTACCATTATGATATTAGGATCCTTAACTAAGAGAATAACATGCAAAACAATAAAACACAAGCACATCATAAGAGACAAGAGACACAAAGAATTTTCCTCGGGGAAACCATAAAGGAGAAAAACCCGCAACTTCCTCAGAGATAGAATTAGCACCAAAGGTAAAACCAAAAAACAGTAAGATGATCTCCCGACAGCAGTAGTCTCTCTCTCTCTCACTGAGAGAGATTCTCCTCTCTCACTCATGCGCTCCAATGAGTGAGTGTGTGTGTCCTAAATAGAGAGACTCACTCTCTATTTATATTCTTTCGTTCACTTGGAACCCACTCCATCATGTTGGCCTCACTTAACAATTACTTACTAGAGCCGACATCTCTAGGAGTGTCTAATAACCCTAGTGCCCCACAACTTGTGGGGACTTTGCCTCCTCCAACCAACAAGGAATTTTTATCCTTAACATAATGGTGGGGACTATTGACCCGACTTAAAATGACTCACCTAGGGTCGAACTCACTAGGATAGTCTAATAACCCTAGGGCCCCACAACTATGGGGACTTTAACCCTTGACCAATAGGAGGGTTACCCATAATGACTAGACATGAATTTCTCATTATAGAAACTTCCTAGAATAAACATCGAGGTATGACATGACTCAATTAAATTACAATACATCCTAGAATAAACATCGAGTTACAATAGATAAGAAATACAAGTGAATACATTCTGAAGTTACAATTACATCAACACTCCCTCTTAACTAGGAAGGTATTCTCTCGACACAATTTTCATCACTAGTCTTCTTCTCTGGGTCTTCTCGTCATCTGCAACTTCAATTCATCTTCTTCTTCAAGTCTTCTTTGTCTTCAAGTCATATATGTCTTTGGATCTGGATCATCACTCAATTTGGATCATCTGCAGCATCATTCCTGGATCTGGATCATCTCTGGAGCATCATCTCTGGATCTAGATCTTCCCTTGATCTGGATCATCTCTACTGGATCATCAATACTAAATCTTCACGGGTGCTATCTCATGATTCTTCTCATCATAGGAAGTTCTACAGAGCCAGCCCTTTTTCATGCTAGATGTAGGCCTAGCCGTCATGTAGGTATTTTCCTAGTGCTTACATCTGATCATGTAGGAACTAACCTATAATCATATCAGAAAGGCACGCCTAGCACTCACATCTGACCATGTGGGAACCAATCCCACAACCTTGTCAGAAAGGCCCAGCACTCACATTTGACACATGCAAGGAACCAATCCAACATGCATGTTCAAAAAGGCTATACACTTACATCCGACACATGCGAGGAACCAATCCAACATGCATGTTCGGAAAGGCTCTGCACTTACATCTAGCACATGTGAGGAACGAATCCAACATGCATGTCCAGAAGGGCCCTGCACTTACATTTGACACATGTGAGGAACCAATCCAACATGCATGTTCAGAAGGGCGTGCACTCACATCTGACCTGGTAGGAACCAAATCCTACACACTCGCCATAATGGCCCCCAGTCTAAGATTGAGCTACCTAGTAACTGACCAGGTGCCTCCATTCCTAGAATGGAAGTTTCCCTTACATCTATCCTATGTGACAGAATGGCCAACACTCACATTTGACATGGGAGGAACTTAATCCTTTAGCCATGACAGAATGGTTCAACCCTTACATCTGACCTACTCATCAGAATGGCTCTCTCAGTCCTAGACTGAGTGTTCCTGATAACTGACCAGGTACCTCCATTCCAAGAATGGCATTTAGCACTCATATCTGACATGGAAGGAACCAATCCTCTCACCATGACAGAATGGCTCAGCCCTTACATTTGACCTACTCGTCAGAATGGCTATGGATTCAACACTCATATCTGACATGGAAGGAACCAATCTTCTCACCATGACAGAATGGCTCAGCCCTTACATCTGACCATGGAAGGAACCAATCCTATGACCATGTCAGAATGGATATGGGACTCATCACTTTCCCTTGGAGGAAACCTTGATTTGGAGAACACCAAGCTTCTCCCTGAAGTACTCAAACTTCACCCTAGCCAATGGCTTCGTCAATACATAAGCTATATGTTCCTCCATCACAACATAATGGAGCTTCACTGCTCCCCTTTGCACCATATCCATGATATAGTGATACTTGATCTCAATATGCTTCAAATTGTCATGGAATACTGGATTCTTTGACAACTTCACACAACTTGGGTTGTCACAATTTATACAAGTAGCATCCATTTAGAGATCAAATAAATCAGACCGTAGCTTTCGCAGCCATACTACCTCACAACTAGCTAGACAAGCTGCGACATACTCTGCTTTAGCTGTACTCAGTGCCACACAGAACTACTTCTTGCTAAACCAAGAGATCACACCTGATCCCATACTAAAGCAACACTCTAAAGTGTTCTTCCTATCGATGGCACTGCCCATTCTGAATCAACATAACCTTCCAGGTTAATCTTCTGATTCGTATCATACTTGATCCCATACTCAACTGTACCCTTTACAACCATCAAGTGAACATGTCTCAATGTGTTCACAACAAAGCAAGTATCTGGTATCGTATCCGTCAAGTACCTCAAGGACCCAATCATCTGACAATGCATCGTAGCATCAACCATCTTTGATGAAGCATTACTCAATAGCTTCATGTTCTATACTATAGGTGTGTTCATGGCCTTGCAGTCCATCATCCTAAACCTATTCAGGATCTCTACTGCATACTTCCCTTGTCCACACCTCCATGCCTAGAATGTAGTGCATCGACACATAATAGGAGCATCACTGGTCTTCCTCCTTCAACCTTGAACCAAAGGTTGGAATCCACTTTACTCTTAGTAAAGCCTAGAGTCATCAGTAATCTATCCATCCTATCGTACCATGTCGAACCTTAGGATCTTCTATAGTCACTCCCTCTGAAGCATCATACTCCCTCTGCCTTCCGTACTCTATGCACTAAAACATTCTATACCAGAGTGACACTGGATACCAAGATCCTCTATATTGAACTTTTTCAAGAAGTCTCCTCACACCTATTATGGAGAGAAATTCCTATGGCTTGGGGTACCACAACAGACAGCTTGAATCCAGAAATCAATCCTTTCCAATATGCAAGAGAAATCAAATATCTAACACTAAAGGATCAGACCTCATACCTTATTCTGGACGGTTGAAGTAGATCCCCGTTGAGTTTTCCAACTTCAGCTTGAATTGATGAACCACTTCCTCAACAACAAGTAAACAAAACAAGCATACTATATATATTGGTGTTATATCTACTCTAGCATATATAATCAACAATGTATAAGCATTTGAAATCATTCATGGATAAAATATTCATTCAAACATACATTATTGGACAGGAAAAGATATTTCTATTAATATAAAATCAGAGATTACAATGGATACAACCTCTGTCGGCACGTCTTCCAATCGGAGAAACTAAATCCCCCACTTGGGCCTCCACCACCTCAATCCTCCATCTCTCGATAGCAAGCTCACAAGCAAAAGGCAAGCTTGGGAAGAACACCAAAGTGCTCCATGGAACAAAGGGATGTAGACTCAAGCACAAGTTCTGGCAACAATGGACTATAGTTTCTTTGCTCTCAATTCTCTTATGCCTTCAATGTATCCAAAGGGTTCCTTATATAGCTTTTCAATGGGGTAATGAAAGGTCAAATCCGAGCGATCTCAAGGCATATGGAAGGCCAGGAGACAAGTGAGTCGGATCCATGTCAAGCAAAACTCCAAAAGGATTTGGATTTTGTACACATCTCGATGTACGCGGTTTTAGGGGTCAAACCTGTGTATATACGCGATAAGGGGTTTAAAAGTCGTGTATAGCAATTTTCACATGTTTATAGGGATGGTTTAGGAAACATCAAAGGACAAAAAATGGTCCAAGGGATCTAAGGAATCTGCAGAGGGACAAGGGAAGGCCATACAAGTGCGATTCACCTCGTATGGTTAAATCAACTATAACATATGCCCCCTAATGTGTGAGGTCAGAGGGGACATACAATGGCCAAAATACATTATAAGTCCATCCCAGAAGTGGAGTGATGAAGAATCCCAAATGGAAGACCAGCCACCCAATCAGCATAGTACAATGTTACAACTCTGCACATAACTGCAAATACATATAGCAGTCTTGGATACATAAGAGTACAATGTCCATGAATAGGCATGATACAAATAATCACATAAGTGGTCATCGCCACGTACAATATACATAGATAAGAATATCCATTATGAAGATATACAAAGGATCATGATCTCCATAATGGTTGAAGATATACAATGGATCAAGATCTCCATAATAGCTGGAAATGTCTGACATATACTGAAATCAAGTCACGAGAGCTGAAATCTCATGAACACTGGCATGATCAAGGAGGTAGCATATAAGATATGCCACCAATCTAGAAGGTCTTCTACATAAACTCCTACGAGTACAAGTCCTACTATGTGAATATAGGTGTCGAGGTTGAACATAGTAGTCCATTGTCTGATTACCAGTCATTGATGTATACCGTTAACAGACGCGAGATCACCCACCAATAATGATAATGGGAATCAAGGTACTAGAGTGAAAACTAACAAGTGTGAATAAATGTGTTGAGTTCAAACACTTGAGAGGATCCATCGATCAGGGGACATTGATCTATTCCCAAAAACTGTCAATGGCGAGAGAACCTGCCACTAATGACTACAAGTCTCAAGGCACTCAAAAATGACTCTAGATTCCAATCCTAGAATAAATGATCTGAAGTCGATGGGATGAAATCCACTGGAAGGAGGGCATTAAGGCATCCCCCATCATCCAACATGAAGTACTCAGCAAAGATGTATAATGTGGAAGGACTCGATCATATGGTGCACGAACCAGTAACTGTAACGGGAATGGCTGACATGCAAAGTCAATATAACTGAGAAATGGCCGACTCAAGTTTCAACTTCCTTTGAACAAGAGCATAACACCAAATGGTGACTAAATAAAGGTAGCATAGACTCGAAATACAAAACTGGGACATCTCTGTGACACAGGAGGCATCGACATAGGCTCCATGGGGACTGGAAGCTTAACCAGTCGGTGGAGATAAACTCAGATAAAACGAGTACAACTCCTAAATTCAAACTATAAACCCAACCAATGGATGTGATATACAGTGCTCTGTTCGAAGGCGACATGACTCAACAAGTGCCAAAAGATAACATCTTTCCTTGTCCGGCGTTTTGGTTTTTTTATTTTTTTGGACTTTTTCAAATATTTAAAAAGCTTGAAAAAGAATAAAACTACTTTATAGTTACAGACTAGGAGGAGATGAGTGTCATATGGGAAAAAAAACTAGTTCCAAGTAGTGGAACATACCTATGCTCAATGCAAGGATACATGTGTAGGATAGCGACACTCAGGGAAAAGCCCCCTCCCGGTAAAAATAAGGAATCAAGCTGCAAAGGATATATGAAATGGCTCTGCATGGCCAGACATGAGACAAGTTTGGGCTATATGGCTGAAACTCAATGTCAGGGAAGCCGACGTAAGGCTCAATAAGGAAGGCAAAGCTCATGATAATGCAATTACAACTTAACATAAGGGAGTCCTGAGGGAAATAGGCCAGCAAAAGATCAAGAGGAGTATGAGGCTCTTGTGAAATGTCATGGAAATACTATACAATGGACTCCCACACCCCAAGGGACAAAATGTCGGCATGGGCACCAAATGCAAATAAGGCGCTAACTAGGGTACCCATGTAAGGTCAACCTCTACTACTCATATCATGCCACTTCTAAAACAACAAGAAGGTTTCGTGACATAATAGAGTGGGTTCGTACCTAAGGCTATAATGAAACGGCCATAAGGTCATGCAAAATGCAAATGGTGATGAAACCTAACCTATATGCTAGTTTAGACATGATACCTGAAATCGGCACAAACGGGTCAATCTAATGGCTGAAATGACGCTCAAAAAGGTCTCCTACATCATAAATTAGTCAAAAAATGGTCCAAACTATAGGAAAGGGGTTAAAAATTTTCAAAAAATTGAAAAATTTCTATAAATACTAAAAACTTCAAAACATTATAAAACATTTGAAATTTTTACCCAATTGAGCTCAGAACTTCAACAGCGAATTCCAGGAGATCCAGCCGGCGGAATCCACTACTGTTTTTTCCAGGTACTTACCCATGCTCTACTCTTTCATTTTGATGCAAATTTTGTCAAATTCCATGGTGTATTTAGGATTCTAGGCCAATATAAGATGCGCACCATAGCCCACATGGAAATCGAGGGTTTTTTCGCGTATAGGGCTGGATATACGCGGAAAATGCCCTCAAAGTCACGTACATACACGGCTATTTAGCAAACAGTCACGTATGTGGCCACGCTCAATGATTTTTAAGTGTTCTAATGGATAAAGCTCAAATTTTATGTGCAGGATGGTCCTAGAATGGAGAGAACATGAACATGGTGATGTAGAAGAGGTAGTAAGGGCATATCTAATGGCTCAATAAGCGTTATGTGCATGCGGGCTTTACAAATTTTGGTGTCTTGGTGGCTTAAGAGCCAAACCAACACTATTGTAGATGTTAGTGGACTATTGGGATCCAGACTCAGAGTCGTTCCATATAGATGAGATGTCCCTCACCATAGAAGTGGAGGACATATACTTTATTACTGGACTTTTTTGATGGGGGGAAGTGGTGAACCTACGCTCTCGTGGGCCCAGAGGTAGCATGACTATAGATGAGTACATTGCGGTGTACTGCTATCTGGACACGAAGAAGGTGGAGAGTCAGATCCCAACTAACTCCATATAGGTGCTAGGCCTAAAGGACATCCTACTGAAACTGGGCAGGATAGCAGGATTAGCTTCACTCCACCAGGCCTCGCGGCCTCTGATGTTCTATGCAGTGGAGTGCATGAGACCCACCGTGTATGATTGGAGCACTACGCTACTAGGCAACATGAAACACCAGCTCAGTGAGTGCAAGATGGGCACAGTGTGAAACTTCAGTTTCAGCAGCATATTGAGCATGTTTTTCGTTGAGCGTGTTCTAGGATTGAGCCTTAGAGTTGACGTTCCTCTACATGGGGTTCGAGATCTGACCCAATGGCATTGGGTGGATGCAATGCACAGATTGGGTGGAGGTAGGGTGTCCAACCCCTATCCAGCTGATTTTTTTCCATGGTGGTGACGACAGATAGTTTCCATCGATGACTACCCCTATGCTGGGATAGATTTTCGGGGAGACCTGGACATGCCGCTACCACCAGGATCGACATACAGTGACATTGGTAACAAATCTCAACCCTCTTTTTAAAATTTTTGAGTTATTAAATTTTTTTGTGTTTTCTGATTATGTGGAATCAAAAGACATGTTTTTGGGTGATAATACATAGTGACATCTACCATATGCATGCAGATGTGGGACCACAGTGGCATGAAGGCTTCCCTTGTCATACATGGAGGGGAAGAGGTGACAATATCACGGGTGTGGATGTGGAGCGAACACTCCAAAGCATTCATACCAACTTCATGAGACTGACACACATATGCATGCAGATGTGGGACCACAGTGGCATGAAGGCTTCCCTCGTCATACACGGAGTGGAAGAGGGGACAATATCACGGGTGTGGATGTGGAGCAGATGCTCCAAAGCATTCATACCAACTTCATGAGACTGACACACATAGTACCCATGGTGCAAGTTGAGGACTTGCCTAAGGCCATGCAGCGCCAGGTAGTGGGTGTACCATGAGCATGGGTGCAGCTATTTCGATGGCTAGCTAGAGCCGTAGTGACATTCCACGATCACAAACCCCCTCCTCCTCCACAATCTTAGATACCTGGGAGTGATACATTTTGTACTACTGTGTATTTATATTTTGGTGGCTTGAGAGCCCCATTTTTGTATTATGACACTATGTATTACCACATTTTGGATGTTTATAAAAACTTTTATGATGATCGATTTATTTATTTACATGTGTAAAAATTTATTTTTGTGATGAGATTATTGTGTATGAAACAAATGCCAATCTAACACATAGTTAGCATATGATTCAACAACTTGATTATTAATTCTTGGAACATGTATGTATGTTATATCGTCAAATTGTCGTTCTAATAATCTCACACGTAAGAATCTTCTTAATAATGTTAGATCTCTAACATGGTACAAACCATCAAGCCGTGACACTACTAACTCTGAATCAAGTCGTACCTCAAGAGAGAGAACATCATGTGAAATGGCATCTCGTAGAAGCTCAATAATGACACTATACTCAGCAACATTATTTGAAGATGGCCGTAAACATATGCCTCCTGAAGATAATACCTGACCCATAGGAGTATAAATCACCCAAGCAGCAGAGGCTGAATGTTGAGTGTGACGAATCACACCATCCGCGAATCCTATGAAGGTTGAAGATTCCATTGACATCTGCCAAAAGAAACGAAAACTAATCACAAACCCGATCACCATAAGAAAAAGACCTACCTATGCAAAACTGTACAATAATATACAATAACTAGCCTTGGCTGAAAATCATGCATAGTACTTTTTGATATATAGCCCATTTCTAGGCTCCGCCAAGGTCGTTCCCTCATAATCCACTAACCCATAAGCGCCCTTCTCTAACACACATTTAATGACGTAAGAACCATGCCACATGGGGTTAAACTTTCTTGCCCCCAAGGGTTCTTTTGGTTGATCCCACAAAAGGACCAAGTCTCTCTCACTAAACCTCCTTGGATGGACAGACTTATCGTACTAGACCTTAACGCGACGCTTATTCACTTCTAGAGCCACCAAGGCATCTCGACGCTGCTCATCAAGTTGCTCTAGGTGGACCAAACGCTCCTCCAATGGGGAAGTGTATAGTAAGAGATCTATGGCTAGATTCAAATAAGGAATCTCACACTCAACTGACAGTACTGACTCCACTCCATGTACAAGTTGATATGGAGAAAAACCCGTGGCAGTCTTAACAGCGGTTCTATAAGCCCACAAAGCAGGATATAACATAATGTGCCAATTATTCTTGCTTTGTGTGATGGTTCATTGGAGAATGGATTTGAGTGATTTGTTCATTGCTTCTACCTATCCATTCACTTGAGGGTAGTAAGAGGAGGAATGCTCTTGTTTATACCCTAACTTTGATGCCAACTCTTCCATCATACGATTCTGAAAGTGCGAGCCATGGTCAGTGACAAGCTCTTTCGGAATACCGAACTGAGTAATAATCTGGTTGAATACAAAATGTGCGGCTATCTCACCATTGGATTTAACTGTAGGCATAACCTCAGCCCATTTCGTGAAGTATTCAATAGCCACTATGATATGATGATGCCCCCCAGCTGAAGCTGGGTTGCAATCCATAAAATCAATCCCCCACTAGGTGAAGGGACCAGCGGTGATAATGGGATGTAACGGGGTAGGTTTCGAGTGCATATTATGTGCAAACACTTGGCAAGGATGTCACCTCTTGACCGCATCTACACAATCCTTAGAGATTGACAGCCAGAAATAACTCGCTCTTAAGATTTTTTAGGTTGTAGAAAGCCCAGATAAATGACCACCACACGCCCTTCCACAACAATCATTTAGCACAAGCTCAACCTCCTCGTGAGTTAAGCAACAACGTAAAATGGAATCTACCCCATGGTAGTACAAAGTGTTATCCACTATGAGGTAATTCTTGGATACATGACGTAATCGTCATCTTTCATCCCATGAGAGGTGAGTCAGGACCTTCAATGTTTGTAAATATATAATAATATCCCCATACCATGGGTCTAAATTTGAGATTAAGAAGATGTGCTCATCAATAAACGTATCTTCACAAACCAATTCCTTGGATTCGCTTGGGAAATCCGATATAAGCTCTGCAAAAATTAACGATTTCTTCGATTTTGCTGAAACAAAATCGAGATTGAATTCTTGCAAGATGACAATCCATTTATTATATTTCCCCCCAATCATTCTTCAAGTTAGGATTAATTGAAATGGATTGACATGGGATACAACCAAGGTCTAGTGAAGGAGAATATAATGTCTCAACCGTTGAACCGCATGTACGGTAGCTAAGGAAAGATTCTCAACATGGGAATAACAAATCTCTATGTCAATAAGATTTTGGCTTGGATAGTATATGACATGCTCTTGGAGCTCCTCATCCTCTTGAACCAAAAACATACCAATCATCTCCATGGACGCGACCACATAAAGTAGAAAATCACGGCTATAGTCTGGGGGACTAATCACCGGGGCCGATGCCAGGGCTCGCTTGAGTGCATTGAACGACTCATGGGCTCGCTCATCCCAACAAAAGGTGGTGTCCTTCTTCAAAAGATGCATAAAGCCTCTAGTCAAATTGGCAAAATTGACAACGAATCTCTGCAAGAATTTTTCCATGCCTTGCAAACATTGAAGATGTCGAATGTTTTTTGGGGGAGACAACTGAATTATTGCCTCAACCTTCAAAGGGTCAACTCTTATACCCTCTTTAGAAACAATGAATCCAAATAAGTGAGTAGACTTCACACAAAAGATGCACTTGTGAGGATTTAACCTGACCAAATAATGGCGGCACCTTTCAAATACTAATCTCAAATGATAGGAATGACGCATTCTCATACAAGAATGAGTAGCAAGGTCATCCAAAAATACTTCAATGATCGATTTGAGATCGTGGAAGATCAAGGTCATAGCCCGCTGAAAAGTAGCTGCATCATTCTTAAGGCCAAAAGGCATTTTCCGATATGCAAAAGTTCCCCAAGGACAAATAAATGAAGTCTTATGTTGGTCCTTAGGTTTTATTTGTATCTGATTGTATCTGAAAAAGTTGTCCATAAAGGAAAAAACCTCGTTGCCCGCACACTCATCCAAAATATGATATATAAATGGTGTAGGGAAATTTTCCTTAGGACATGCACGATTCAAATCACAGAAATCAGTACATATGCAGATCACTCCCTACTTCTTATCAACCGGAACGGGATTTGAAACCCACTTCGTTAAGGGAACGGGATAGATAAAACCGACTTTCAACAGTTTTTCTATCTCTGCCTTAATCACGAGTGCTTTCCTAGGATTCACTGCATGCAAGCATTGTTGAATAGGCTTATCATTGGGATAAGTCTTAATCTCATGTTCAACAATGCGAGGGTCGATACCTGGCATTTCATCGTAAGACCAAGCAAAGATATCACGAAATTCTTTAAACAACTCGGTGTATTCTTGAATCTCAGCATGGGAACATTCTGCCCCAATATAGACATTCTCTATCGTACCAGGATCTCAAGAGATATTGATAGGAATCATTGGAGATATGTTTGCCATGTTCCCATTAGCCATTGGACCAAGAGAGCTTAATGGAACCATAGTGTTGGGCACCCAATATGCAAGTGAATTACAACTAACATACAAAGTGTACAATATTTATTGTCAACCCAGGGAAGTCTTGTATTTCAAGGATAACATGCACAATATATGCTTAAACACTAAATTACTGTAATTGAACAATGCTATCCTCTGTTTGGCTATGCTCATCCCAAGAATCTACTTAATCTTGTTACCTTCTAAGGAATGCAATCACAATTACCTTCTGCTGTTCTTGATCTAAGAATGGAAAGATGAAAGTCACATCTAGATTACAATTGCAGAAAAAGGGAAATTCTGTTTCAAACCACTTAATGATTAAACCAACTATCTTAATCTAATTATTCTAGAAATCCAAAGGCATAAATTGAACATTAGTCTAGAGATTCAAAATACAGAAATTGAGTTCAGCTGTTCTATGAATTCGAAGTACAGGAATGAAATTCTGCAATCATAAAAATAAGAGATAAGCTATAAAGGTTCATGGAAACAACAACTAAAAGATCCAAGGATGAACAGAGCTGTTACAGTTACCACACAATTTGCATGAGGAATAATTACCTACTCAGTCGATTGTCACACCATGCCACTACAGGTATCCAAGAGATGCAATCACGACACACTATAAATCCACACTTGTTATAGCTTCCTATGAAGAAATAAAATTATCATAACATCACACAACAAAATAACTGAAATTCCTATTTTAACTCAGCGATCCCTGTGGAAGGCGGGCCCAGCCTTCACACAGAGATGCTGGATGAACACACGCAAAAAACTTTAGATCTGAAGTAACTCCTTGTATTAAAAGGTAGACCGATTACATAATTCCTCCTCACAGCTAGTACAATAAATTGATTATGTGTTCAACAACCCCTGGTTCGAAACAGTTCTCCATATTTATACAATGTAGATCATATCATCCTATCCTATTATGGAGCAGCCATGAAGATCTTTGATCTTCAGGCGCCCTAAATGACAACAGCTGTTACAACGTGGTAGGATGAAAAATAGGAAATATAGGGAAACTGTTAATTACCCCAAGAGTGACGATATCTTCAGATCACAGCTATACATGAGCAGTAGTGCATTAATGACCTCCAAGTTTGATGCATTCTGTTACAGCTATCTTTGTACATCTTTGCTTGGGATAACACACTAGGACCACATTCCTTGGGTAATGGTAGGATGGATGGTGATCAGCTTGAGCGATGAATGCCCATCCTTTTCATAGCATGTTCAGCCCGATCTTCCTACAGTCCATGTATCTCAAAATACCTTTATAAACCATCATATGTTAGCACATTGAGAGATATGAATCCTTAATTATCTCAATCATAAGTATTAATAAAATAAAACAATGACGAATCATACCTTGGTGGTTTGAAGAGTAGAGTGGGGGTAAAACGTTTATTTGGCATGCTCAATGGGGTAGGATAGAACAAAAAGAGGTAATTAAGGGTGGTCAAAAGGGGCCATTTTTGGGCCCAACATCTCCCCCCAACTGTCCTATTGCATGTCCTCATGCAACAACCTCCATTATTTCGAATCTGAATCTTGCACTGTGCTCTGTTCATGGAGAGAGGAGAAGTTGTAGGGGAACACAGATGTCCCTTCTTTTTCTACGAATCCTCTATGGGCGATCAAATATCTCCAGCATCACTGCTCTTCTACCTTGGTTAGTGAGAAATCCATCCTGTATGGTTTTGTTGGCCACCATATGAGGGGAAATTTAAATTTCAGGCCCAACCAACTATCCCCACATTCCCTGATACATCCAACATAACCCTCAACCCTGGAAAGTGCCTGTTCAAACTTTCTAAAATAATAGGGGTCTTTGCTCCTGAGTGTAGGAGAGGCAACCTGCCATATGTGCTTACTTCCTTCCAACGCTGCTTGTTGGTGTATAGAAATATGGTTGGTACAGGTAGAAATAACTTCCTCTTGCAGTTCCATTATGTGCCGATTCTGGATGGGGCATGAGAGTAAACTCCTATGTCGAGCAAGAAAAATACCTAGATTTTGAGGCTCACTTCAAATCCACAGATTAGAGTGAGATTCATTGTGAGAAAAGGTTTGGAAAGACATTTCCCACTAAGCATGATTGCTCACAAAATAAGCAAAGGCCCTCAATTGAACATCTCCTAAAAAAAGGACAGGATTTGAATGGCGGTCTAGAGGGCAAGCCATCTCATGCAGATATAATTCACACAGCAAATTTTGATCTTCAAAATTGCTTCTTAAAAATGTTTCCAAAAATTTTGCTGAGGTCGTTATCTCAAATGACCTCCCTTCTTTCACAGCTCTCAACTTAAACAAAACAAATTGTTCAAAAAAAAAGACAGGGTAAGAAGAGGATACTCTAATACCCAAGAGCTCTTGAGAAATAGCATGCATCTGCTCTTTTTCCTTTTGCATAGATTGGAAATTTTTCAGCTCCCTTAAATTGCTCTGTAGCTCTTCTTCTCGAAGTCTCTGGGTCATATGTTCTTCTGCCTATTTCTCCTCCAGTTTCTTGATAATATTTTTATGTTCAGTAAGGGAAATTATCCCTTCTTGGTATTCCTCCACCTGGCTCTTCCATTTTATTACCTCCATTCTCAGAATTGAGATTTATGCTGTAGGGTTTATGGTTTATTTTTCATGATGCTCCTCCTTGTCAGAATCCAGGTCAATGAAGTTTTGAAGGGGATCAACCCACACCTTGTCACCTGATGTGCCACATTGGACATCCTACACATCTGAAGCTATTTCTGGGGTTGCTGGTTCTTGTGTGACAACAACCTTTTCTGTACTCTCTTCAGCAACAACGTCCACCACTCTTGGAGACACTGGTTCTTGTGTAAGAGCATCTTCTTTCTGGGGTTCTCTCGTGGAAATTTTAGCAACTGACTGTGAGGATTTTGGTTCTTATGGAGCAACTTCCTCCTGAATTTTAATTCCATTTTCTACTTGATTATCAGCTGCTATCCCAGCCAAAGGCTGTGAGGCTACTGGTTCTTGTGTGACAGAGCCATGTTCTTCTTTTTCCTCCTGTTGCTGAGATTGGATGTCTTCTTTAGTATGCAGCTACTCCTTAAGGATTTCAGTATCACCTGAGGGTTTTGTTTGAACTTGTTCATCTTCACTCCAATCCATATCAAGAATGACATCCACTTCAGGGTTATTTTCTTGTTGCATTTCAAGAGTCCCTACTGCAACCTTCAAGGATGTTGGTTCTTGTGTGACAACATCCTGACTCACTTCTTCATCTCCCTGTTATTGTGGCTCCTCTTCTATGATTTCTGTGTCATGGGACAATTCTGGAGTCATAGTACAAAATTCTTTATTAAACTATAGAGTTCCCTCGATTCCTGGTTCTCCTCCCATTTGGACAGCCACTTGGACAAGCACATTCAAGGATGTTGGTTCTTGTTTGACATCACCCTGTTCAACCCCATCATTGCCTTGTTGTTGTGGTTCCACTTCTATAATTTCTTTGTCATGGGAGGACTCCAGGGTCACAGTGCAATCTTCATCCCTACAATCGGGAATAACTTTATCCCTTGGTTCCTCTGTCCCAAAGTTAGTGGCAACTTCAACAAGAATATTTAAAGATGTTGGTTCTTATGTGACAGTGTCTTCTTTCTCTGCAACTTCCTCCATTGTAGGTGCAGACTGTTGTGTTGTAAAGGCATGAATTCCAATCTTGTGGCCTGATTCCTTAAATATTTCTCCACAGGTGGGACAGACCACTCTTTCTTCCTCATTGCCAGGCTCGGTAGGATTTGATCCCTCCAATTGATTTGTAGCCTCCACCAATATGTGCAGCTTCCTTTCACCCTGTTTTCTGCATGCTTCTTTCCAATTTTCCAATTCTTTTCTGAGTGTTTGGACTTCCTCTTTTAATATCCTTTTTTCGAACAGAAGTCCTTCAATTTGGGGTTCTTCTTCGACCGGCCCCTCTGGGGCATCAATTGGTCTAGGTTTAAGAATGGAGAACTCAATTTACGCTTCTAAGGTTGGCCATATTTCCCTTGCTGATTCTACTGCTGCGATCGACCTGGTTCTTTTCCTTCTTATTGGTGGAGATATCTTAATTTCATCCTTTGATCTCTTCCTTTTTCTTTGTGGTGCTGGAGTTTCTGGATTCACAGCTGAGGTAGAAGGAATGTTCCCAATTCCAGCATTTTCTTGTTCCTTGGGATGTTCTTCCTCATTCAAAGTTCCTCCCCACTCAGGTGAGGATTCAATGGTCACCAACTTAGCATTTTCTTCTATTGCCATGGCTTTGTCATCTTTGGGTTCAATTGTCGCAACATCTAATGCTGCTCCAGTTTCACCCTCTGCTGTCAGAGCTACCTTATTATTTAGTTCTTTCACAGGGTTTTTATGTACATCTTCTCTCAATTGTTATGCTTGTACCCCTGGTTGATCCTCTGATCTAGTCTTATATCCCCCCCAAACTATATTGGAGGGGCTCTAAGCCTCCTGTTGTGCTTCACTTCCCCCCAACTGTGGATGGACCTGCTCTTCTTCTATTGGAATACCGGGAAAAGGAGTAAGTTCCTGAACTTGAACTGTAAATTTCTCCCAGGTTATATTATGTTGAGCAAGGGTCCTTAAGATTATTAATTTAATGAGGCCATGGTGGGTCAGTGAGGAGAGTGGATGTTTGGAAACTCAAACAAACCCCGCCATATGATGTAAATCATTGAGCAAATAATATGGAATATTTAATAGAACCCTGTGATGGAGATGAGATAGTAAAGGGAATTCAAAATTATAGATTGTTTGGTACCTACCTTCACAAGTGATATATTTCTTGAGGAAAACAATGACGTGATTCCATGGTTGTGGAAATGACTATAATACTATCCCCCTTTTTCTCATTTGAACCTACTCCCCCTCTATTAGAAAGTCCTGTACTGCTGTAGTAGTGGGGACTCGACGTCCAAACCAAGCCCTTCCCACCTGAGGAATACCAGTGACCTCAGCCATGATGGCTTCAAAAAATTCAATGCACAATCCCCAAACCTATGAGCGAGTGTTTGTGAGGTTCAAAGAAAACTATAAGGTTGCTTCATGGTGAAATCCATTCAGACGTTCGAAAAATTCCGTCCAACCGACAGCTTGAAAGATAGCAAAGACTGCAGCATTTCTCTTGAGTTCTCATGTGTTTGAAGGTTCATAACGAGCCAGAATCCCCATGTTTTTGACTTCGGAATTAGTTTGCAGTTCAACAGATTACAGACTCTAACAATGGAGGTTACAGCACAGAGTATGCATGGACCACTGAGAGGAGAGTTAGGAAAATTTGGAAAGTTTCAGTGCACCGGATTATTTGAAATTTTATTCTGAATTGGGAAAGGTGGCGCTTATTAGGTAGCATAATTAGTCTTTATGTTGCACGGGAAAAGAGTTAATCGATGCAATAATGGGCATAAAAAGGGAGGTATGACTGATATTGTCAAATCATATTGATACTTAATCAAGTGGTTAATCAAAGCCATACCTTCGGAAATGTGCGCTGGATGTCCTTTGGAGAATAATAGAATGTGTGGTTGCAGACATTGTGGAAGATGAACTTGTGTGCTGTGTAGTCATTAAATATAATCATTATTATGGAGGTACTGTAATAATTCTTTCTGCCGATGAAGAAAAAACCATCATGTCAGAATGGTTGGAAATATGATAAATATTACATTATGGGTCAAATTTTCGGCATCAGGAATCAGAGCCATATCAAGAGGAGATGATAGCATGAAAAAAGATCTGCTAATAACATAGGAGTCATAGCCACAGGTCATAAAGAAATCGAAGCAGATATGCGGCCTTCAATGATAGAAAAATCAGCTAAATATAGCGGAGTTGCAGTTGCTAGAAAAGATGTCGTAGCCGGTGGAAAAGATGTCGCAGCTACCAGAAAAGATGTTGTAGCTGGCAGAAAAGATGTTGCAGCTACCGAAAAAGATGTCTCAACTAGTAGAAAAGATGCCGCAGCTGCTGGAAAAGAGGGAAGAAAATGTTAAGCGAATGGAAAGTGATGATGCTGCAGCTACGCGAAACGGGTGTTTATGGTCAAAAGTAAAACGGGGTCACAATGTGTGGAAACGGAAGAACGTGGAGTTTCATGGTGCAACAGCTACCAGAAACGGTGTTGTAGCCATCAGAAAATGGTGTCACAAATGTCGGAAAAAGGTGTTGCAGCTACCGGAAAAAGGTGTCGCAGCTGCCAGAAAATGGGTGTTGTAGCTGCTGGAAAATGGGTGTTGTAGCGGCTGAAAAAAGGTGTCGCAGCTGCGACAAATTTATTTAAGGGAAAAAAATTGGTGCGGGAAGGCATAGAAAAATGACTTTTGGTTGACAGTCCTGATCTGACCATCATCCTTGGGCACTTCCCTGCAAATTTTGGAAAAACAACAAAGCAGATCAAGTGCAAAAGAAAAGATAACATAACGAAAAAAAAAGAAGAAATTATTTATGTACAATGATTCATACGCGATTTACAATGATCAATTAAGGATTGACAGAGGCAAAGAGAAATTCTTGCCCTTGTGCTAGCTGGTAATCTGGATCAATGGAAATTTGCAATATAAATGCATCCTTTGAAATTGCTTTACGGTATAGTCGCAGCCTGTGACCATTGGCAAATAATGGTGCGTGGTTTTCATCGATAGTTACCAAGCGGACTGTACCATTATCAAATACCCTGTCTACTAGGTATGGGCCCAGCCATCTTGTGTGTAATTTTCCCTTGAAATCTCTTTTGAATATGGAATCGTATAATAATGCCCAGTCTCCCTCACAGAAGACCTTCTTTTTGATGAATCGGTCATGCCAATTGGATATCTGTTGTTGAATTAACACTATTTGGTCTACTGCAGCTAATTGATTCTCATCCAGTTCATTTAGTTGGTTCAATCTTCTTTTCTGGGCTTCAATTATGTCCAGGTTTACTTCTGTGGCCATCTTCAAGGTCTTGATTTCAAATCCAATTGGGAGGATGGCACTTTTTCCATATACTAAGTCGTAAGGAGAGAAACCTGTGGTGTTACACCAAGTGGTGTGATATGCCCATAGTGCTTCTGAAATCCTGTCAGCCCAATCTCTATGATGGCTCTTGATCGTCTTGGTAAGGATAGCTTCAATAACTTTATTAGTGCTTTCCACCTAGCCATTGGATTGGGGATGGTAAGGTGAAGCTACCTTATGCTGAACATGATACTTCCATAGCAGAGCTTCAAATTGATGCGACATGAACTGCAGTCCCCCATCAGTAACTACTTCCTTAGGTACCCCAAAATGGGTAAAGATTTCATTGTATAAAAAGTCGATCATAGCCTCGTCATTAGCTTTCGCAAGAGCTACAGCTTCTACCCATTTGGTCATATAATCAGTACAGACAAAGATGTAGGCTTTTTTCTTGGAATGAGGGCTGATAGGGCCAATGAAATCCAGAGCCCATCTATCAAAGGGTTCAATTACTGATTGTGGTTGTAGAGGCATTTGATCTAATCTATTTGGCTGACCCATCCTTTGGCAGCTATCACAAGACTGAACATATCTTTTTGCATCTCTGAAAAGAGTTGGCCAATAGTAGCCCATTCTCAGTGCTTTGTGTCCTATCCTTCTATCTACAAAATGTCCCCCACAAGGTTCATCATGGCAGGCCTTTAATATATGAAAGATTTCATCTTCCCTTACACATTTTCTGATTTCAAGATCAGGACTTGTGTAAAAGAGGTGACCCTTTACCCAACAATACCTGGCACTTTGCTGGATGATTTTTCTCTTTTCTCTTTTGGAAATATGTGCCGGAAGCTTTCCTACAACCAAGTAATTAGCGACGTCTACATACCAAATGGAATGAGCTGAAACTGCGAATATATTTTCATCTGAAAAGGAGTCCTCAACAGGCAAATTATCATCACTATTAGTGAAACGAGATAAAAAATCAGCGACAACATTTTCTTTTCCAGGTTTATCTATGATGGTAATATAAAATTCTTGTAATATTAAGATCCATCTAGTCACTCTGGCATTAGTGACGGGTTTGTTCATTAGATATTTAATGGCAGAGTGGTCAGTGTGCACAAGTGTAGAATATCCAGTAATGTAGTGTCAAAATTTGTTAATGGAGTAGACAATAACTAAGAAATACTTCTCGGTGATAGTATAATTAAGCTCAGCAGGGGCTAAGTTTTTACTAATATAATAAATTTCATAAGGTACTTGACCATCTTGCTGTCCTAAAACTGCTCCAATAGCAATATCAGAAGCATTTGAAGAAATGTGGAAGGGTATGGTCCAATTGGACCCTCTTAAGATAGGGGCTGTGGGAAGATTCTCCTTAAGCTTAACAAACACTGTCTGGCATGCTTCATTCCAAACAAACTACACATCCTTCATTAACAATGAAAACAAAGGAGAAGCCAATTTGGAAAAATTCTCTATAAATCTTTGGTAGTATCCAACATGTCCTAGGAAAATTTGCACCTCTTTTTGAGTTGCAGGAGTAGGTATATTTTTTATTACCTTGATTTTTGAGGGATCCACCTAAATTCCATCAACAGAGATGAAGTGCCCCAATACTACTCCCTCACTCATCATCATATGACACTTTTCAGTGCTTAAAGAGAGCTGGGTATATTCATAGCGAGTTAAAACTTTTTTCAAATTTTCTAGTGCTTCTTCAAAATCCTTGCCATAAGGAGTGAAATCATCCATAAAAAATTTCATACTGTCATTAACTAATTCAGAAAATATGCCAATTACAGCTCTTTGAAATGTTGCTAGTGCATTACATAAACCAAAGGGAAGCACTCTGTAAGAAAATGTTCCCCAGGGACAAGTGAAGGTAGTTTTATCTTGGTCTTCAAGAGCAATCTGAATCTAATTGTACCCGCTAAACCCATCCAGGAAGGAGAAGAACTTATTCCTTGATAGGGTGTCGAGTACTTGATCAATAAATGGCAAGGGAAAGTGGTCTTTTTGTGTGGCTTTGTTCATCTCCCTATAGTCAACACAGACTCTCCATTTACCATTTTTCTTGGGTACAATTACGAGCGGGGAGACCCACTCACTGTCTGAAATAGGATATATGAATCTTGCTTCCAAGAGTTTCTGAATTTCTTCCTTCACTATGTCCCTAAGATTGGGGTTCATTCATCGTTGAGGCTGACACACAGGCCGAGAGTCGCTTTTGATATAAATATGATGGGTGCACAGGTTAGAGGGAATACCCCTCATGTCTGTATACTCCCAGGCAAATGCCCCCTTGTGTTCTTTCAAGAGACTGATCAGGAACTTTTGTTCATCTAAGGAGAGGCTGGGGTTAATATTCAAGTTTTTTCCAGACTCTACCTCAATGGGAATACTTTTTGAGTTTTTCAATACTGGGATTATGTGTGTGTCACCGACTAGTGCTTCTTCTGTGAGATTTTCTTGTTCTTCCTTACCCAGAGTAATATTCGGGATTTGATAAACTTCTTTATTGACTGAGGTGGGTTCACTAATGAAGTTATTAATGGAATCATCTTCAGTTTCATCTTTAAAAGCTAAGGATTTCCCTATAGTTAATAATGGTTGAATGCCCTCTTCTTCCTCTGGCTCCATTCATAAAGAAGTTTCAGCTTCTAGACTTGGCCGAGCTAGAGGGTAAAGAGTGAGGTTCTTAGTCTCGGTGCCATTTGATATGGTCATAGATCTAGATCGATAGCTAATGCAAGCATCCGTTGTGGCTAACCAAGGCCTTCCCAGGATCAATAGGTGTCCTCCCAGCTATGACTTAGGTTGTAGAACCAAGAAGTCAGCAGGATACTCCCAAGAGCCAACTGAGATGACGAGATCATCCAGAATTCCTTCAAGTTTAATGGTGGATCTATCTTCGAGTTCTAAAATAGTGGGGGTTGGCCTAAGATTAGTGAGCCCAAGTTTTATTATAGTTTCGATTGTCATGACATTAATTGTTGCTCCTAAATCTACCAGTACATTGGGTATCTGTGTATGCCCAATCTGCACAGTGACAGTGGGGTTCCCAGGATCGTCATATTTGGCCAATAGGGTTTTTCTTGTTATTAATGCAGATAATTTCCCTATGATGTGCACACTGGGAGGGTCTCTGGGTTTCCTCCCTAGTTTCTTTGTGCACAGGTCCCGAACAGTTCTAGCATAGATAGGTATGTCTTGAAAGGCTTGAAGGAGGGGGATTTTAACATAAATATTCTTTAACTCTCCTAAGAGGTTAAACTGGGGTTGTCCCCCTGCCCTTGGTAGCATTAATCTCTCGGGATACGGTGGTTTCCTAATCAGCTGGGTAGGCTGTATATCGCTAGATTTATCATTTTGTGTTTCAGCCGTCCCATTAGTGGGATGTTCAGCATCTTCAATGATGGGGGTCGTATCGGGTAGATGTTGTTGATTCATCCCTTCTTCATGTACAAAGGGTGGAACATCCTCTATGATTACAGGCTCTACTATTTTCCCTGACCATAAGCGACTATCGTTGCAAGGCACATGAGAAAGGGAGTAGGCAGGCATGTTGACAGTCTCAAATTGATGGACTGTTTTATTGTTTGGGTTAGGATTAGGTTGAGCAGGCAGCTGAGGTCATATTGGTACATTAGGGGTAGAATTGTTTTGCAACTGTAGCTGTAACTGCTGATGAGGGTATTGAGGATATTGAGGATATTGAGGAGGGTATTGTTGCTGTTAATGTGGAGTTTGTTGAGGAAACTGGTTCCCTGGATGGAAATTCCTCCATCCAGGAGACCAAGAAGTTGGTTGGTGTGGTGGCTGTGTCCAGGGATTCCATGAGTTATAATTTTGCATTGGAGGTTGAGAAGGGTTCCAATGAGAATATGATGAAGGGAATTGTGTATTCACATTTTGCATATTATTCCAATTACTCATATTATTCAAAAATGGAAATGAATCTGGGGTCATACCTTGGTTTCGAGGCTGCCACGGTATCTTTTGTGCAATGAAGTAGGTCGGTTCCACCTCTGGAGTTGATGCCTGCAGAACAAACTTCACTTGGGGAAGCGAGGGGAATTCTTTTGTGTCGTGGTTCAGCTCGCACAACTGACACACTTCTACCTTGTCAAGCGGGCACTCCTTTAGAGGGTGGTTCTTTCTACATCGAGGGCAGAACAGTCCTAGTGTGAGGTACTCTACTGCCTGTTTTTGCTTTGCCATCAGGACATTGATTTCCAAGGAGATAGAGCTCATCATTTCTATTTTAAAATTTTCAAGGAGGTTGCCTATCTCTGCACGGGTGGCTCCTCCATTAGATGAATTCTAAGTTCTATCAAATACATCGTGTTCTAGCTTATCCCATTTGTCCCACTTGTTGTTCCTAGAAGATCCCCTCGAGTAACTTTTGCATAATTCCCCAATATTTTCGAAAGACTCCTTAGAGATATCCCCCTTTCCTAATAGGTTTAACATATCTAGGAAATCATCCCTAATCCCATGAAGTAGGATTATCTTGAGCACATCTAACCCCATGTTCATCTGTCCATCTCTTTGCACATTGTATAAGAGCCTCTCTACAAAATTTTCCAGCCTTTCATCTTCCTTCTGCACCATTTTGAACAATTCTTCTCTTTTGTCCTTGGTGTTGCAATATTCTTGATATTTCTCTAGGAACACTTGTTTCATCCTGTCCCAATTAGTGATAGTTCCACCTCCTAGGCTCATGAACCAGTGTAATGCATTGTCCTTCATAGTGGCAGGGAAGAGCTTCAACTTTTGTGCATCAGTGACGTAGTTGTAGCTGCGACAGAGGATATCAAACTCGAAAAGAAATTCATTTAGATCCTTTGTCGCTTTTCCATGGAAGTGAGGCAACACTGATAGTGATATATTTTTCATAGGGGTTGTTCCTTCTGGCTGCTGAATTGGGAATTGAAGTGTAGCCACCATTCCTTCAGGCAGGGAATGATCTTCATTATGATGATTTTCCCCCATTGCCTCTTCCTCATTAGATTCGTGTCTATTACTCATTCCTTCTTCTGTTTTCTCTTCTTCATTCCTCTCTTTGTTCCTCCCCTCGTTCTTTTCTTCGTTCTTCTCTTCATTGCTCTCTTCATTATTTTCTTCATTCTTCCACTGATCAACAATCTTCTAGTGGAACTGTGTCCACTCTTCTTCAGTTACAACCTTCCCGTAAATGTGGTAGATTGAGCTTCTACTAGTAGGTCCGGTTGTACCAGCTTTGTCCTCTTCTGCAGGGATATTTGAGGATGTCATGGCTACTCGTGTGTTCTCCACTATGGATCCTGACGCTGGCACCCCAGGATCGACAGGGCTTCTTCTGATAGGCATTTCCTGATGGAAATCCCCAGTAGATGAATCAGTTTTGTCAACAAGATCATCAATGAATGTCCTTCTGCCCAATTTTGGACCTCGACCACAACCTCGACCACCTGCACTGTTACTATTTTGTGGGGTTTTGGGAGTCGAAAGATGATCACGCTTTACCTTGGAAATGGCGCAAAATGTTGGGCACCCAATATGCAAGTGAATTACAACTAACATACAGAGTATACAATATTTATTGTTAACCCAGGGAAGTCTTGTATACAGAGTATACAATATTTATTGTCAACCCAGGGAAGTCTTGTATTTCAAGGATACCATGCACAATATATGCTTAAACACTAAATTACTGTAATTGAACAATCCTATCCTCTGTTTGGCTATGCTCATCCCAAGAATCTACTTAATCTAGTTACCTTCTAAGGAATGCAATCACAATTACCTTCTGTTGTTCTCGATCTAAGAATGGAAAGATGAAAGTCACATCTAGACCACAATTGTAGAAAAAGGGAAATTCTATTTCAAACCACTTAATGATTAATCCAACTATCTTAATCTGATTATTCTAGAAATCCAAAGGCATAAATTGAACATTAGTCTAGAGATTCAAAATACAGAAATTAAGTTCAGTTGTTCTATGAATTCAAAGTACAGGAATGAAATTCTGCAATCATAAAAATAAGAGATAAGCTGTAAAGGTTCATGGAAACAACAAATAAAAGATCTAAGGATGAACAGATATGTTAGCATTACCACACAATTTGCATGATGAATAATTATTTACTCAGTCGATTTTCACACCATGCCACTATAGGTATCCAAGAGATGCAATCACGACACAATGTAAATCCACACTTTTTACAGCTTCCTACAAGGAAATAAAATTATCATAACATCACACAACAAAATAATTGAAATGCCTAATTTAACTGAGCGATCCCTGTGGAAGGTGGGCCCAGCCTTCACACAGAGATGCTGGATGAACACATGCAAAAACCTTTAGATCTGAATTAAATCCTTGTATTAAAAGGCAGATCGATTACACAATTCCTCCTCACAGCTAATACAATGAATTGATTATGTGTTCAACAACCCCTGGTTTGAAACAATTCTCCATATTTATACAATGTAAATCATGACATCTTATCCTATTATGGGGCATCCATGAAGATCTCTGATCTTCAGGCACCCTAAATGACAACAACTGTTACAACGTGGCAAGATGAAAAATAGGAAATATAGGGAAACTATTAATCACCCCAAGAGTGACGATATCTTCAGATCACAGCTATACACGAGCAACAACGCACTGTTAACCTCCAAGTCTGACGCATTTTGTTACAGCTATATTTGTATAGATTTGCCTGGGATAACACACTAGGACCGCATTCCTTGGGTAATGTTAGGATGGATGGTGATCAGCTTGAGCGATGAATTCCCATCCTTTTCGTAGCATGTTCAGCCCGATCTTACTGCAGTCCATGTATCTCAAAATACCTTTATAAACCATCATATGTTAGTGCATCGAGAGATATGAAGCCTTAATTGTCACAATCATAAGTATTAATAAAATAAAGCAATGATGAATCATACCTTGGTGGTTTGAAGAGTAGAGTGGGGGTAAAACGTTTATTTGGCATGCTCAATGGGGTAGGATAGAATAAAAAGATGTAATTAAGGATGGTCAAAAGGGGTCATTTCTGGGCCCAACACATGGGACTACCAATTCTCTCACTAAGTACCTCCCTAAAGTCCTCACGCTCCAAGCGGTCAAGCTCAGGAAGAAAGTAAGACCTATGATGCAACTCTTCCCAAGGTAGCTCAACCCCCAACATGGCCTCAATAATCGCTTCATCTAAAGGAAAAACAATATCAAGGTAGTCGTGTGCATGAGAAGACTGAACTGCCCATGCAGGAAACACATATGGTTCCTCCTCCTTCGTCCATGAAGAGAAAGGACTAGGCTCTGCAACAGGTCCAATATTAGCTTGATAAGATACCATAGTTGTAGGCAATGGCACGTGTGTCATGATGGGCTCACTCAAATTATTTGGTGTAGGAAGAATCAAAGGATCTTCCATATGACTCATGTGAAAAGTCACTGATCTCACAGATGTCAAAGCCTCACCGAAACTAGACCCTATCATAAGGATAGGTACTGGACAACTAAAGCTTCCCATGAGGGATGGATACATGCCCACACCCACACTCCTAGTTTCCAGCTAAGAGTGCTCTACAATCGGGATCAAAGCTCTCGAATATGCGGTAACTAACGAATTCTTGAATGATGTTTGATCAATCGTAACTATCTTCCCATTAAATGGAAAGCATACAACACGAAATAGTGAAGAAGCTATGGCTTGCATATTGTACATCCAATTCCTACCCAGCAAGAAATTGTAGTCAAGGGGTGCATCAACCACCTCGACCTCTATCACAACGGTCTTCCCTCCCAAATGGACCTTAAGGGAAGGAAGGATCCCGTGCAGCCTAAACGATCTCCCAGTAAACGCAGTCAACATGGTACCGGATTTAGACAACTCAGGGGAACCTTGTTAGGAACCCATGTCAATCCTTCTCTTTACTATGTTAGTATATTGTTGTTGGACGCATATGCTTTGTAAGTCGTCCCATAGTAATTGTTGATCCATAGTTTGTGTTATTGTTGTGAGGCGCATATGCTTTGTAAGCCGCCTGTAGTAATTGTTGATCCATAGTTTACATTGGCCCATGGTTTTGACCGATAGTATTGGCGCCCATAGTTTATATTGGCCCATGGTTTTGACCCATGGTATTGGTGCCTATTTTTAGTATATAAGTGTGTGTTGAGGCCAAGGAAGGCACTGTGAAGTTATTTTGTATTGAGCTTGCTCAAAGGAGGTTGCCCCCTCGAAGTGGCCTGTGATTAATATAAAAGTGATTCTGAGTTCTACTGCTATATCGTGTGTTTTGATTACTTGTTTGTTGCAGGTTCCTCACATCTGGTATCAGAGCACTTTCCTTGGCACACGTGGGAAATATTTTTTTGGGCGGTGACTTTCAGATCAATTTCTGAAACTTTTTGCACAAACTCAGAAGAAACAGATTGCATATCTGAATTCCTCTTTCAAAAATGTGTAGTTTCAAAAAAAAAATCATCTCATTTGGAGTTCTAAAAGTGGAGATATCGCGGATTTAAAATCCGCAATTTTTCAGAATTTCGGTGACAGCCGCGGAAATTGCGGCGCGAAAATATTCTGACCGAGTGCCCAGATTTCTATTCCGATTTCATGGGTAGAAGCAGAGTGGTTGTTCCAGTTCCGGAAACATGCTATAATAGCAATTCTGAGCAATATAGATCCAGTTTTTGAACATTGGGTGGAATTTCTGCCAAATTTTTTTTTTTTTGCAGGTTCAGATCTGGGAATAATCCCCCTCTGCTTAACTGTGGGAATTACTTGGGAATAAGCCCTAAAAATCATTGTGAGGAGTACCATAGGAACCCCGAAGTAGCTAGCCCATTGAGAGGACCTGCCAGCGAAAAGGGCAACGACCCCTACCTGATTGACTAGTTCCCACCCGTGAGGTAAACTAAGAGCTGTCGTTTGTGGCCAAGCAGTTATCAGTTTTACCTGAGTCATGGAGTGAGGGGTAATACCCCAATATGCAAGCCGTTAGATAGCATTGGTGGCCGATTGAATCCCTTGAATTGATAGGAAGCCGCACATACCTGGGGTCCATATCTATTTCCAGTTGCACAATTGCAAATTTCCTCTGTCCAGAACTGTTGCCAGTCAGTTCTGCGCCGTTGCAGATCCACCTGTTGCTGATCACTTCTGCGTCGTTGCAGATCCCTTCCTGAAAAATATCCTGCTTATGGTTGTCACCCGCACAGGAGCAAAAATCATGGAGGAAGCACTTGCAGCCATCCAAGCCAAACTCCAGGAACTGGATGAAAAATTTCTCGGTCTCCATCTTGAGCATTCAGCTATGAACACCAGACGACAGTCCGAGTCTTCATCAACCAATGGGTTCTCTTCTTCCAGCAATTTTCGCGGTCCGAAGCTAGATTTTCCGTGCTTCAATGGTACTGATTCGACTGGATGGATCTATCGTGCATAACAGTATTTCAGCCTTCATAATACTTTTGATGTCCACCAAGTTCCACTTGCCTCCTTTCATTTGGAATAGGAAGCTCTTCAATGGTATCGTTGGTACATCAAGGCTCATGAAGAGCCAAAATGGCCTGCTTTTTGCCAGCTCCTTTTGCACTGATTTGGTTCGAGTGCTTTTGATGACTTCACAGGAGCTCTCACTAAACTTCGCCAAACTGGCACTGTGAAAGAGTATCAAACTGAATTTGAGAAACTAGCTAATCACACTAAAGGATTACCTGATGACTTCTACCGGAGTTGTTTTATCAGTGGTCTAAAGGATGCAATTCACTCTGAGGTCAAAATGTTCAGTCCCAACACAATGATGGAAGCCCTGGGGTTGGCTAAGTTGGCAGAAGACAAGATGGCAGCCCAACAACGCTCCAAATCCTCTTTTGTTCCCTTCTGCACTATGGGTTCTCAACGACCTCCCATTCCACCAGCTCCTTGCTCACCTCCAATCAAGCATTTGTCTGAAACAGAGATGCAGGCACGCAGAGAAAAAGGGCTTTGTTATAATTGTGATGAGAAATTCAGTCGGGGCCATCGATGTGTTCAAAAAAAGATCTATCTCTTGGATGTGGATTCTCCACCTGCCTCTGAAATTAGTGAAGAAGTTGCCGATGTAATGGATGCTCCGGTTGACACTCAGGAGCCGCCTTCTGACCCTCCATCTCAGGACGACCAGCCCAAGATTTTCCCCCATGCTTTAGCTGGAGTCACTGCCCCCCAAACAATGCGGGTATGTGGTTACTTCAAGAAGCTTCCTCTTACGATACTCATTGATTCTGGCAGCACTCATAATTTCATTGACCCTCGGATCGCCAAACAAGCTGATTGTTTTATCCATCCTTGCTCCAACTTTGAAGTCATGGTTGCTAATGGGGGCACCTTACCTTGCAAAGGGAAGTGTCGTAATGTGCGTATCTCTATGGGAGATTATAACCTCCGCTCTGACATGTTTGCCTTGCCCTTAGGCGGATGTGATGTGGTTTTGGGCACTCAATGGCTGCACACACTTGGCCCCATATTATGGGATTTTGCTGAACTTTGGATGCAGTTCTTCCCCAATGGACACAAGCACACATTGAAAGGCTTACAACCAGGGTCTCTCAGCATCATCAGTTCACATCGCATGGAAAAACTCCTTAAGAAGAGTTCCCATGGTGTCATCGCTCAGCTCCATTCCATTAAAATGCAACCATCAGCGGCCCCCACTACTCCTTTGGATCTCCAACAAATTCTGGATCGATATATAGGTGTTTTTGCTGAACCAGTGGGACTTCCACCTTCACGACCAGAGGACCATCATATTCAGCTCCTTCCTGGTAGCATTCCTCCCAACATCAGGCCCTATCGCTACCCATTTCACCAAAAAACAGAGATTGAACTCCTCGTTAGGGACTTACTGAAGCAAGGTATTATTCACCCAAGCACAAGTTCCTTTTCTTCACCAGTTCTTCTTGTCCGCAAAAAAGATGGGTCGTGGCACCTCTGCATTGACTTCCGAGCACTTAATCACCTCACCATCAAGGATAAGTTTCCCATTCCTATTGCTGATGATCTCCTTGATGAGCTTCATGGTGCTCAATTTTTCTCCAAGTTGGATCTTCGCTCTGGGTATCATCAAATTCGGGTTCATGAGGATGATATCCCTAACACATCTTTCCGCACACATGATGGCCACTATGAGTTTTTGGTCATGCCCTTTGGTCTCACTAATGCTCCTTCCACATTCCAGGCCTTGATGAATCAAATCTTCCGACCCTATTTGCGGAAATTCATTCTGGTATTTTTTGATGATATCCTCATCTACAATAAAACATGGGCTGAACATCTCCAGCATCTGGCTCTTGTCATGCAACTTTTCTCTGACCATCATCTCCATGCCAAAAAGTATAAATGTGTTTTTGGCCAAAAGGAAGTTGAGTATCTCGGGCACATTATCTCAGCACAAGGGGTTCATGTGGATCCTGCCAAAATCACTGCCATGAACAATTGGCCGCCTCCTAAGACACTCAAGAGCCTTCGTGGTTTTTCGGTGTTGACTGGCTACTACCGCAAGTTTGTCAAGGATTATGGGAAGCTTGCAGCTCCATTAACTGCTTTGTTGAAAAAGGATGCTTTTACATGGACACATGTTACTGAGTGTGCATTTGACAAGCTTAAACAAGCTATGTGTACTACACCTGTTCTAGCTATGCTCGATTTTTCCAAGCCCTTCACTATTGAGAGTGATGCTTGCGGCAATGGACTTGGTGCTGTTCTCC
>LPNX010298070.1:86742-111170 GCA_001517045.1 Pseudotsuga menziesii
GAATATCATGTGTCCTCCCCAGCACAACAGAAATGGGTTAGAAAAATCATGGGTTATGACTATGAGATCACTTATAAGAAGGGTAAGGACAATATTGTGGCGGATGCCCTTTCTCGCACATTTGATGACCAAGGTTTTCTTTCCGCTATTTCTATGCTTGTTCCAAATTGGTTGCAATCGATTCAATAGGATTATGTCAATGACTCTTCATTATCTCACATCATCCAACGCTTGAACAACAACCCTTCTGCTATCCCACAATACTCTTGGGATGGTGCTTCACTGAGATACAAGGGTCGTCTGGTGCTTCCCCAGAACACCGCTCTTCAACAAGCTATCGTCTCTGAACTCCATGATTCTCTGTCAGCGGGGCACTCTGGTTTTCTCAAAATGTATGAACGGGCATGGCACAACTTCTTTTGGCAGGTCATGAAAAGGACAATTCAACAGATGGTGGCTGAATATGATACCTACCAGCGCAATAAGGGTGAAACAACACCCCTTCCGGGATTGCTCGAGCCCTTGCCCATACCTACCTGGATATGGACCGATATTTCTATGGATTTCATTGAAGGGCTCCCTAAATCTGGAGGGAAGACTGTGATTTTGGTTGTGGTTGATTGCCTCTCCAAATATAGTCATTTTTGTGCTCTCATCCATCCCTATACAGCCTCTTCCGTTGCTCAAATTTTTCTAGACCAGATATTTCGTCTTCATGGAATGCCTTCTTCCATTGTCTCGAATCATGATGCGACTTTCACCAGTCATTTTTGGACAGAACTCTTTCACCACACTGGCACCAAACTGAAGATGAGTTCAGGTTATAACCCCCAAACGGATGGTCAGACCGAAATTATCAATAAATGCTTGGAAACTTATCTTCGTTGCTTCTCCTTTGAGCAACAACATCAGTGGGCAAAGTGGCTCCCTCTCGCTGAATGGTGGTACAATACCTCTTACCACACTACCTCTAAAATGACTCGATATGAAGCAGTTTATGGTCAGGCACCGCCAGTTCTTCTTCCTTACACCCCCAGTAGTTCTCCAGTTCAGGCAGTTGACGCGGTCCTTCGAAACCGCAATGAGGTTCTTCGCATTTTGCGCGAAAACCTTCACATGGCATGAAATCGCATGAAGCAACAAGCTGATCAGCACTATTTTGAGTGCACTTTTGAAGTTGGTGATATGGTTTTTCTTCGTCTCCATCCTTACAAGCAATCCTCGCTGAAACTCAAAGGGCGTCATAAGCTCGCTCCAAAGTTCTA
Source organism: Pseudotsuga menziesii (assembly GCA_001517045.1). Lineage (NCBI taxonomy): Eukaryota > Viridiplantae > Streptophyta > Pinopsida > Pinales > Pinaceae > Pseudotsuga > Pseudotsuga menziesii. The sequence goes on from LPNX010298070.1 coordinate 88,008, forward strand.
TGGGCCATATAACATTCTTCAGAATATTGGGTCTGTTGCTTATAAATTGGAACTTCCGCCTTCTTCCCGCATTCATCTAGTATTTCATGTCTCTTGTCTGAAGAACGTTCTTGGCACCAACATCCAAGGCCAAACTATTTTACTAGAACTGGATAATGAAGGATCCATCTTTTTGGAGCCAGAGGCTGTCCTCAATCAGCTCACTCGTCAGCTTCGCTCTCGCTCTATCACAGAGGTCTTAATTCAATGGCACGGAATGCAGCCTGAGGATGCTACGTGGGAACCACTCCTTCAGATTCAACGACAATTTCCACATCTAAAGATTTGAGGACAAAGCTTTTTCTAAGGGGGGGGGAAGTTAGGAACCCATGTCAATCCATCTCTTTACTATGTTAGTATATTGTTGTTGGACGCATATGCTTTGTAAGTCATCCCATAGTAATTGTTGATCCATAGTTTGTGTTATTGTTGTGAGGCGCATATGCTTTGTAAGCTGCCTGTAGTAATTGTTGATCCATAGTTTACATTGGCCCATGGTTTTGACCCATAGTATTGGCGCCCATAGTTTATATTGGCCCATGGTTTTGACCCATGGTATTGGTGCCTATTTTTAGTATATAAGCGTGTGTTGACTCCTTCTTGAGCCTCGTTTTGCATTTTCAAATTGAGCTTGCTCAAAGGAGGTTGCCCCCTCGAAGTGGCCTGCGATTAATATAAAAGTGATTATGAGTTCTGCTACTATATCGTGTGTTTTGATTACTTGTTTGCTGCAGGTTCCTCACGAACCTAAACCCTTCCAACATGATAAAGACATCACAGAAGCAGTAGCGCCTTCGTCAATCACAGTGCATTTGACGGTCATGTTGATACATTCTACATGAATCAAAAGAGACACATAGTAAGGCAAGCGAGGCTGAAGTCCTACATTTTCAAATTTAATCACGGAGGAAGAATTATCATCATTCACACCAAGGGCATAAAGCAAATCCTTCCTTTGCGAAGGACAATTCTGAAGTACTTCCAGTGCAGACATCGCACAAGGAGTGTGGCCCAAATCCTCGACAACATAATAGTTCTGGGCAGCTCAGGAATTAGGATTGTGCCCTGAACACTTAAGGACTCCCTTAGGAATGTGAGGCGCAACTTCAAGTTTATCTATAGGTTTTTCAATACGCAAAGGAGTCCCTGGTGGATCAGGTTCCTTTCCTAGGTTGGGTTGTGACGAACCATAGTCCTTCGCACGGGTCACAACCTTCGCAACACACACCAAGTTAGTGCAACCATGACCACTACACTCCAGTGGATCTTGATCACCACCATATTGATCATGGGTCCTCGAGTTCATGTTTTGATTGTGAGGCAAAGGGTTAGTCAGCACAGCTGGGCCCTGTGCTAATAATCTCGAGGCTTCATCGATACGAGGGCACAAGTAAGTGAGGTGATCGTCCTTACACAGCTTGCAAGGAAATTTAACCTTACGTTTAGATTGCTTGTCCCCCCTAGCATTATAGACATTCTTGTCATTAGTATTAGCATTTCCATTCTTTATCCCACCCTTCCAGATTGTTCTTACCCTTCTTTTTATTCCTTCTGGGTTGTTGGTTACCCTTATGATCCGACGATTGCACCAAAATCACACTCGCCATTTGGGTGGGATGAGACAAAGCTGTGGCTTGTCCTAAAGTAGATTGGTTGATTGACAATTGACTGACCTGTTTCAAAACCAAATCCACAGGTTTAGCACTCGTACAACCAACAATTCCATCGGCATGTGGTCCAGGTTTAACTTTGGGGTCGAAACTAGAATGCGGAGCATTGGGGATGATCTCATATAACAAACCGGATTGAGCATAAATCAAATCCAGTTCCTACACCCTAAAAATGGCTTGTTCCTCATTTTACACTCTGGATGTAGAAACATCCTTCGCTATATAAGGAAATAATGACTTAAGGAACCATTCGAGGAGGAATTCCGGCGGTAAAAAGGCTTTAATCAACCTCTTCTGTCTACGCCACTTTTGGATATGATCCAAGATATGTGTGGCTTTATCCTGCCGAAATGTCGACAAGAGTTCCGTACCAACGTCGTAACGCACTAGTAGCTGGAAGCGGTTAAGAAAAGTCATCGCTAGGTCATCAAAAAAAGCGAATGCCCCCCTAGGTAACTCTATATACCATTTTGCAGCAGGCCCTGTAAGGGTGCATTGAAACAACCTTAAATGGATTGAATCTTGGTGTAAGGAATTTGAAGAGAACCATAGGTGAAAGGTAGTAACATGTTCGCTTGGATCCTCTCCCATTTTGCCCTTGAATTTGGGTATGTCCGATGGAAGCTTACTAGGGACAGTCGGCCAAGCCGAGTCATGAGATACAGGATCGTTCGTTAATATCGACAAGTCAGGAAGATTTAGTGTTGCGAGGAAAGGGAGCCTAGGATGAGTAGGTCGATGGACCACTCCCTGGTAGTTCTGATTCACATAGGTTTGATTACCATAACCACCATGGCCTTGGCCACAGTGCCCTCCTCCCGTTTGACCCGTATGGGGTGGCATGGAAGCACCATACTGTGGTGTACCTTGACTATTTGGGGCTACAAAGCCATAATTTGGAGAGTAAGTGGTTTGTTGATACCCATACCCATAAGGTGAAGAACCCTGTCCATACTGCATCCCATAATAAGGTCCATAAGTCATCACATGAGATGTCCCATGAGACACTCTATAAGTAGGAATATACTCTCTGAAAGTAGGAATATACATCCTGGAAGTAGGAATATATGCTCTGGAATTAGTAATACGACCTCTAGAAGTATGAATATGACCTCCCGAAACAACGGGTGGTACTTGAACCTGAGACACAACTGGTCGAGAAGCAGCAGTACGAACATGACTCGTAGCAACATTCTATCCTGAAGGACCATGTGAATGAGGTGGAGGGTGAACATTCGAAGAACTAGGGACAAAATATGAAGGGACCTGTGAAATAATGTACGTGTTGTTCCCTATAGTCACTCATCTTGGATCTGGTATCCTAATAGGATCACTAACCCTAGGCCTAGCAGGAATATGTGATGTAGCTTCCATTGCCGGGATGGAAGGTGCAATGTGACTTGTGCTCCCAAACCTCTCCACATGGTAAGGAATGAGAGTGCCCCCAAGCGTAGTGTTAGACTTAAACTCTGACTCAACATGAAATGCCAAATCATGTTCGGGAAAACCAAACATACCATAACTACCATAACTGTGCTCACGGGTTCAAAATGAGTCTCATCATCTTCCGGCATTCCATACCAGTGATGCCTCAATGGGGGATCAACACTAGAGTAAGTAGGTCTATCATGAAAAGTACCTATCTTAGAAATTATAGGACCTAAATAAGTCAAATTAGGTGAAGGATCATAGTTAGGAGTAAACTCCCCATCTTCCACTTGAATGGGAGAAGGTGGTTCAGGAATACCTTCAACATGGTCTCCCATCATGTGTGAATCAATGTGCAAATTATTTTACATGAACTGTCTATCTCTCTCTCCCAAAGGAGGAGGAGATGTAGAAGGTGAAAGTCTTACTAAACGACGAGAACGATGAGGAGCCACACCCGTATCCACAATGACTCAAAAAATATAAAAGACTCTCTAATTACGCAAACCCTAAGCAAGCTAATGTGCATAGAGCATACACCAATAAAATCTAAAGCCAAACACAAGAAATCAAGGGTAGGATAAATGAGCTCCCGAATGAAGTAGGTATGTCTCACCTAGGAGAGGCTTGAGACTCCCATACACAACAAGCAGAGGTACGTAACCAATTATTGTGGCCCTCAGCTTCAACGTGTAAAGCGACTGTGCTGTCCGACCCCAACCTAACCAAGACACCCATAGAATAACCCCTACAGAGTACCCCCTCGATATCCTAGGTAAGGCAACTAAGGTCACCTTAATATAATCAATTCTCAGGTGGATAGTCACAGGCGGGATTGACCGTATGGGTAGGGTAGCAAAGCCCGAAACTCTCGAAGGAGCCCCCAGATACGAATACAATCCTGGAAATATCTCTGGTGCTACTCAGTTATGACTAGGGGTCATCTCAATCAATAACCGCTCACACTGCCTCGTGCTTAACTCCATTTTGAGAGGAGGATCCTGAGAAACACTGGTTATACCAAGGAATTTCACACACTCACCTGGACAGAGACATACATGTTGTTCAGTAGTCTTGGAGAATTTACTCATAATGAACTATTCCAAGACCCTAAAACCTAATCTTGTTGGTGAACCCTATCAAATAAAATAGTGTAGTTCATTTTAATTAAGTGTTGATTTTAATTGGCTTTATTACTCAAAAGAGGTATACGATCGTGCAACTAATGGCGTTATGACACAACATGAAGCAAAATGCACACCTAACAATCAATGCAAATGCATTGTGTCCATGAAAAACAGGGTATGCTACTACGTGAAATGCACAATTTTCTTCAAATGATAAATGCAATCTTTCCTATATGAAATCCTGACTAATACTTCAAATCAAATCTAGTGCAAGTACTATGCAAAATGCAAGATGTAATGCATAATGATAATCAAATATTTTTGGATTTTTTGAAATAAAAATGAGATACTAAAGAAAAAGAATGGTTCTACAACCCCCAGACTCTGGAATCACACTCAAGCAGCACTCAAGCAAAGTACTAAGGTAAAATAAATCTAATGCACTAATCCCAAAACAAAAAATTGAAAATGCAATGACAAGAACATTCTTCAAAAGAGAAATTTTACCCTAAAAAAAATGTCTCTGGTTAGAAACAGAGGTGTATACAGACTCTAGCAGTATCAAAGGAGACTTAGCAATCATCCAAATTCACCCAGCAACAATCAATCTTCCTCTAGAATCCAAAACTAAGGGCATACGCGACTATTCACAGTAAACCCGCATGTGTACGTGGATATAACAGTGAAACCCGCATATATACGCGACTGTGAGTTAAAAAATTGTGTACAGGAAGAAAGGTGCATAAAAATAAAGGAAAACAGACAAGCTGAGACAAAATTCACACCAATCAGACACTACCAGGAAAACATGCCTTCAGACCCGACACAGAAACAGAGAAAAAAGAGCAATTCAAAGTCATTGAATGCCGATAGAAAACCCCCAAACAACAACTACTAGGAACTCCCCAGCGGAGTCGCCAATTCTGTTACATAGAGAAATTCCTATGGCTTGGGGTACCACAACAGACAACTTGACTCCATAAATAAATCCTTTCCAATATGCAAGAGAAATCAAATATCTAACACTAAAGGATCAAACCTCATACCTTATTCCAGATGGTTGAAGTAGATCCCCATTGAGCTTTCCAACTTTAGCTTGAATTGATGAACCACTTCCTCAACAACAAGTAACCAAGACAATCATACTATATATATTGGTGTTAGATCTACTCTAGCATATATAATCAACATGTATACACATTTGAAATCATTCATGGATAAAATATTCATTCAAACATACATTATTGGATAGGAAAAGATATTTCTATTAATATAAAATCATAGATTACAATGGATACAACCTCTGTCGGCACGTCTACGAATCGGAGAAACTGAATCCCCCACTTGGGCATCCACCACCTCAATCCTCCATCTCTCGATAGCAAGCTCACAAGCAAAAGGAAAGCTTGGGAAGAACACCAAAGTGCTCCAAGGGACAAAGGGATGCAGACTCAAGCACAAGTTTTGGCAAGAATGGACTATAGTTTCTTTGCTCTCAATTATCTTATGCCTTCAATGTATCCAAAGGGTTCCTTATATAGCTTTTCAATGGGGTAATGAAAGGTCGAATCCAAGTGATCTCAAGGCATATGGAAGGCCAGGAGACAAGTGAGTCAGATCCATGTCAAGAAAAACTCCAAAAGGATTTGATTTTTTACACATCCTGATGTACGCAGTTTTAGGGGTCAAACCCGCGTATATACGCGATAAGGGGTTTAAAAGTTGCGTATAGCAATTTTTACATGTTTATAGGGATGGTCTAGGAAACATCAAAGGACAAAAAATGGTCCAAGGGGTCTAAGGATTCTGCAGAGGGATAGGGGAAAGCCATACAAGTGTGATTCACCTCGTGTGGTAAAATCAGCTATAACAACACCCATCTGTGAGCTTGTCATCCTCTATCAACCTTGTAGCATAGGTTTAGATCTTCATCAAGATCATCATGTATGTGTTATCCCATGGGTTTCTTCTGAACTTGTACAAGGCCTTATTTCATTTGCAGACATGATTATGCATGTCATGCGAATTCACTTCCAGTGGCTGCAAATGTCTCTCCGTAGTCTATGCCTTGTAACCCACGATGTTTCCATCTACTGCATGATGGAACTACAAATTTCCCTTCACGTATCGATAATGCATCCTAAAAATCATTCTTCTTGAACCGATCTTCCCTTTGTTCTTGGAAGGTTTTGCATCAATTATGTCATTGCATTTGTCATATTAGTTTTCATTTTGAAATGTCGTTACTTGTTTTTCGGAACAAGTCTCATCCTTCTTTGCTTGTATGTGATCTTTCCTACAAGTTAAATGCATTTGTATTGTTAGAAACATTTCATAAGGAATGTTCATACTGGCAAATTCTTATGCTGAAATATATGATCATGCAACTACTTTAGCCAATACAACATTCATCCATATCTCACAGAAACGTTTCTAGATGCCTTCCATCTCTACTAGAACAACATTGAGATTGTGCACTAATCCAATATGTCAGCAAAGAGGTTTCATTCTAGATAAGTAGCAATGGAGAGTTGTATAGCACCATGAGATACTTACCCATCACATGCATAATAGTAGTATACTGTCATTAATGTAAACACCCTATCATGCATAATACATCAATTGAATATAAACAAATGCATAACAAAACAATATCATGAAATGACAATTGAATACTTATCTTTATTTGTTTCATGGGTAGACTCCTTCTTGAGCCTTCAGCTTCATCGTCTTCTTCATTCATAATAGCATTGTTTCTTATCCAAATGCTAAGGTGGATAAGACATTCTTCAAGAGTTGAGGTCTTCATATTCCTCATCGATTGAGGGATCTTCTTTGGATGGTGAGAGCTCGATCTTCATTTGCTCCCATCTTCTCTTCTCTTCTTATGAGTCGAGCTTCTTCTTCTTGTGTGCTCTTCCCAGAGTCTGCTGAAAGTAATCACTTCCTTCTGGAACACATTCCTTGCATGAATGAATCCCATGATCCTGGGAGGCCATTCAATATGGCTATCACCACTTTTGCATTCTTCACTTCTTCTTTTACTGCTTCAAGTTGTTCTCTGATTTGAGAGACCCTTATGACTATATGGTCTCTGCATTTTGGATCTTCACATTCTTCAACTTGTTTCTTAAGGTCATATTCTGATTTATGTTTTTCCCTTCAAATAGCTTGGTCATGGAAGAAAACATCTTTGGTGTCTTTAGGGAAGACACTTGTGGTACAAGTTGATATGTGATTGAATCAACAATTATCTTCTGGTCCTTGACCAAGTTCTTCTTGTGTAAGGCTTCTAGCCTCATCTCCCTCTGGAACTAGAACCTCTCTACTCATGTAGGTGTCGAATTCATTTTCTTCAGAGAGATCATATACTTCCATGCTTGGAAGTTTTCAACTTCACCAAGCTTATCATCAAGCCGATGTAATAGATCACTTTGAAATGAGAACCTCAAATGAAAATGACAAAAGATTAGATCTTACCAATTTGAGGTGTCCATCCTAGTTCTGGAGTTGGTTAATCTAGGGTTTGTTAGAGAAACCCTAATTTTAAAAACTTGGAATCTTTCAGATTTGATTGTATAGAAAGATAAATCTCTTCAAATGGAGCTGCCCAATGTACACCTTTTTTGAAAACAGTGGAGGGAAGCTCCCGGAACAGGAAGCCCTAGTTTTCCAATTTCTCCAGTAGAAATGCCAGTTACTGTTTCTGTGGTATCTCCAAAATTACTACTTATATATGTTTGAAACTTTGCCCTAAAGTATCCTCACATGTCTCTCATCCAACACCATAGTTTTCATCAGAATTGGTTTCACCAATTGGGACTTATGATCATTTTCCCAAGGTGACCTGTTACAGGACTGTTCATAAAAGCAAAGTTGTACAGAAGACCACGTGTCATTGGTTCATATTATGAGTCTAAATCTCAGATCATAGAAATCATAGTCCAATCCCTTTCTAGAACAACTTTATAAATCTCATTTGGACCTGTGTAGCCCAAGATATAGCAATTCTCCCTAGGTGTCCTGTTTAGGGATGAATTCTAGAAGAGGCTGGAACCCTAACATGGAGGGATCATATCTCCCAGAATATAGCGAATATGAGGCTGAATTTTGGACACAGTGTAAACCAGGATTTCATCTTCAGCCTCTACTAGTTTCAGCTCATGAACCTTTTCCAATCTTAGGATATAGCGAATGTACCAAAACTTAGCATTTTTTGGTATTTAGGGTTTTTCTAGCTCGATGTCAAACTAGGGTTTGACTTTCCTAGAGTTTCACCCAACCAAAAAACTTGATCCAGGTCTCTAAACTTTAGTTTTGATGAGGAGATCAATCCTATGCTGGGCTCACTCAAAAATTCCTCTTCTGTAGAAATCCCTAATTTCCACACCGAAAACTAAAAATGCTCGGAATCAAATTCTGCTTCGACAGAAAGATGCGCCCTTCAATGGAGAGTCATCCTAGCATACTTTTTCTTATGGATTGTGGAGAGAGATCCAAAAAGTAAGAAGCCATAGCTTCTATAGCTGCATAATGTCTTCTTCTCAGGTTAGCTCCGATACCATGTTAGATTTTTATCATTCAAGCTACCATTATGATCTTAGGATCTTTAACTGAGAGAATAACATGCACAGCAATAAAACACAAGCACAACACAAGAGACAAGAGACACAAAGAATTTTCCTCAGGAAAACCATAAAGGATAAAACCATGCAACTTCCTCAGAGATAGAATCAACACCAAAGGTAAAACCGAAAAACAGTAAGATGATCTCTCGACAGTAGCAGTCTCTCTCTCTCACACTAAGAGAGCTTCTCCTCTCTCACTCATGCACTCCAATGAGTGAGTGTGTGTGTCCTAAATAGAGAGACTCACTCTCTATTTATATTCTTCCATTCACTTGGAACCCGCTCCATTATGTCGGCCTCACTTAACAATTACTTACTAGAGCCGACATCTCTAGGAGTGTCTAATAACCCTAGTGCCCCACAACTTGTGGGGGCTTTGCCTCCTCCGACCAACAAGGAGGTTTTATCCTCAACACAATGGTGGGAACTATTGCCCCGACTTACAATGAATCACCTAGGGTCGAATTCACTAGGATAGTCTAATAACCCTAGGGCCCCAGGGCCCCACAACTGTGGGGACTTCAACCCTTGACCAATAGGAGGGTTACCCACAATGACTAGACATGACTTTCTCATTATAGAAACTTCTCGAAATAAACATCGGGGTATGACATGACTCAATTACATTACAATAAATCCCAGAATAAACATCGGATTACAATATATAAGAAATATAAGTGAATACATTCTGAAGTTACAATTACATCAACACCATTAACCACCGAAAAGGCCGAAAGAGGAAACGGTTAACTGCCCATCAAATCAAAACTCGTCAGCACAAGAGATATCATGATTAGGCACGATAAACCATCGAAAGGACAGGAAAAATGCAGCAAGGTGTAAGTAAATTATTGAGGAGGTTTCTATTTATCTGATGATGACCGATGTGATTCAAAACCCTAGTTTTCCCTCCATTTGTCCAACGAACTGTAGAAAATCTTCACTGAATATCAAGTTTGAATTAAAAATTATTGATGGGCAAGTGGTCTCGAAGATATCACCAAAGGCCATCGTCCTCTTACTCAAGCACTTCTCAAGCAGTTAAAACCCTCATAATCAGTGCCCTATCCTCCATTACACTCCACCTTCGATTGCATGAATCCTCACCACTCGAAGCCACCTCTGAAATTCAGCTGCTAACCTCTTCCATAGAACTTGAATTGAATTTTTGCAGGCACTCAGGAGCACATTCAGCAAATGAAGAAGGGAGGACCTGCTCTCAAGAAAGAATTAGGAGACATCGACTACCTGGAAGCACATCTAGAAGTCTAACAGTTCTTCAAAGATGCAGGCTACTATAAATTTTGTGAGAAATTTCAAGGTTCACACCAGCAGGTGGTTGAGGCATTTGATCTCTATTTTGATGGCTACAAGGCACTCATAGGTAAGGAGGAATTCATGATGGATGAAACCTTGATTGCAGAGGTGACTTAACTCCCAAGAACTAGGGAGAAGTGGTTTAAAACCACCATTACTAAGGATGTGGAGTTCAGATCTTATTTGAAGCCTGAACACAGAGGGGTGGTGTGGAAGAAAAGTGTCCCATCCACCTAGCTAGAAGAGAGGTGGCAATAATTACTGAAGGCCATCGTGGTATATATAACTTGTGAAGGTAGATACAACAGGGCCATGATTTATCATTTCAAACTAATGAACCACTTCACAGGAAAGAGCCCACTGAATTTACCTTTCTACTTACATAGGAGCCTAGAAAAAATGGCACACCAGGTGAAGGCTCAGGCAACTAAGATTGTTGGAATATTGTCTCACAATGGCCTTATACAACTCCTTATCCAAGAATTGTTGAAGAGGAGAAATATGGCATGGACACATTTCTTGTTTTGGAATGGTTTTGAAACAGGCCTACAGCCAGAAGAGAAGGGAAAGTCTCCTTCGAAGAAATCTAGCACCCCCAGGAGTGGGAAGAGGAAAAGAAGGCTATTTCCCCAACAACAGTAGAGCACCCTCCTTCCTCTTCTAAAACCAATAAGGTTAAAAGAAACCTAGACTTTAGTGAAAAGGGAAATGAAATCACAACACATAGTGGAAACATTTTGAACTTGCCCTACTCAGATTCAGAAGAAGAAGGGGAGGAAGGTGCTAACCTAGCAGTGCAGGTTGTAGCAGGAAATGAAGAAATTCCATTACCTACACCAAAAGAGAAAGATGAACCAGTAGAAAAGGATTCTTCTAGCAATCCCAGGGCACAGAGAGTAAATTATTTTCTGAGACAAGTGTATGAGATGGAAATTTTAGAAAGAGAGATAAAGAAAAACAATGCTATATTGACCAAGAGGAATAAGTAGTTGCACAATTATTTCCTAGAGATGAGAGGAATGTATATATTACTAAAAAGAAGAAACCTAAGATACATGAAGGACAACACTAGGCTGTACAGAATGATCAGGCTTTTGAGGTTGCAGGTGAAGAATACCAGACCAAAACCCAGCACTCATCTTACACTGGAAACTCTAGCTGAAGCAGCAGTAAGCCTTCAAAATATAGAATCAAGCCAGGCTGCTTCTAACCTTCCAAACATTGAGAAGGCTGAATAAAAGTCAGAAGATAAGCAACTGACGCTCTGAATAAATTTTTTGCAAAATAAGGGCTTTTGGTGGCTTAGGTGGACGCTAAAGCAGTTCATTAGCCACCGAAAGCAGTGCTTTCGTAAGCTAACAGACCTAACATTTTGATCCCTTAACCAATGAAAGCAAAAAGAGGCACATGATCAAATTTCGGCACAAAGGACTGGTTTTGGGAGAACATAACTAGCTCAGGGATGAAGTATAAAGATGAAAAGCGTTGAAGAACAACATCAGGGAAGGTATGCTCCAGTCTTGCATTTACATAAAAGAGGAAAGGGTCACAAACACTAACTGTCTAGCAAACAATGACTTATCTAGCAGAGGACTAGTTGCAGTTTATTCCCAGTACTCACTTCAATCATCAAAGGGTTCAAACAGTGAATGAGTTTTATAGTTAGATAGGCTAGTAGTTAAATTAGGGTTTTTAGCCTAATTTTGCAAAAACAATTATTATGTCAATTTTTAGTAAATCAAATCCAATTTTTCAGTATCTAAATATTTTGTAAAGGCTATAAATCCCAAGATTTATGTTATTGAAAGGGTTTTACTTCGGGGACCTGTAGACCATTACTATTATCAAGCTTCTCATATTGCTCATGACCTAATATAAGATCTTTTGCTATCATATGTTCAGCTTCCATTTCTAGTCTATTATGTGCTTATGCTTGAATGTGTTATTCAACTTTATTCATGTTAATTGATGTTTGATAGCTGTCATCCTATTGGCATATTGATGATTTGAATTATAAGTACTTTCCTTGTTATGCTGAGGCATTTATATATATTTGTTTTATGTATGAATCTCCCAACATGATAAGTTCATCATCTCTGCACCATATTATCAAACCTCTGAACAATGGTAGTTAGAAGAATTATCCCTGATTGAGTTTCATGCATGTCTTGAGAGTGTGAGGTCCTGTAGGTCACCTGAATTGATCCACTTAGAAAACCATAAAAACATTTAAGCTACCAGGCATCCTCGAGTTGTAACCTAGAGGAGTTTCCTGGAGTGATAACAGATAGAATCGTACTTTGTAAAAGACAAGACGAATACCGTGGGTATATGTTAAGCGCTCATTGCTTTCCCAAGGTTGCGATAGATTATTTTGTATGAGTCTTAGCATGGATCCACATTTTTATGTTCATGTTTGTGTTCATATTTGCATATGTATGACATATATCTACATTGTACGTCTGGTACATACATCCAAATTTGAGTATTCTTCGCATGGATCTACGCAATATTTTAGAAGCCATGATTATTGTATCTCACATGGATCTACATTGTATTGGTCAGAAGCCATGTTGTGAGTGATTTGGGACATGTATCAAAATGTAAAAGGTTTCGCAGAAAGTTTGTGATGCTTGAGAAGTGCCGACCATTGGAAATTTTCCTCGAAACTATACCTTGTTCTATCAAAGTATTTTTCCTATCATTTCCCTCTAGCCATCATACTTTGGGGGGCATTCTCTTACACTTAAACCTCGTCACAATCATGTTATGAGATACGTATTCCCTTGTCTTCTCTAATCCCTTAGATTTTGTCCTATAGAAATGAAAGGAAGAAATTATTCCCTTGCATCTTTCCTTGTTTTAAGCCAGTAACGCTCCTTTTACAGAGAAAAAGGGAGGTTCTGCCATTCTTTTCCTTCATGAAAAAGGGTGTTACCCCCTTACACCATTTTTTCTCTTAATCAAAAGTGCGGTGCTCGGGTTTTAAAGGAAAAAAGGAAGCTTCGAGAGGCTTCTTGAAGATCACCTCCATGGAGCCTCATCCCTTTGGTTTAGGACCGCTTGGAGCTTGAGATCCTTTATTTTCACTACTACAAAATGAGGAATTAGCTACTACATGACTAAAAATTCTAGTCACCACTGGTTTTTCAAGTGATTTACTACTAAATATGAGCAATTTTGATTGACCGAACTATAAACGACTAAAATTAACGACTAATTTAGTCACCAATTAACAAATATGAATAGATAATAAGTGATAGAGTTAAAAATGACTAACATAAATGACTAATTTAGTCACGGCATAAAGAAATGACTAGCTAGAAGAATATGAATTAGTCATTTATGTTAGTCATTTTTTATTGTTACTCCAACAATGAAAAATTGTAATTTTTGGGCTCTAAAAAGTTATGTAATGGATAAATGGGGGCTTCCAATTGTCTTCCCAAAGGTTGCAATTCATTAAATAACTTAAATTATGACCCCTTTCACAAAACTTTCCTACGCATATGTTTTCATAGAAAACAACTCTATGTTTGATGAACTAGGAAAAGGGATTGTTGATTCATAAGAAGATATGTTCGTCTAGATAGAGTCTTAGGAAGATGAGGTATTATATCCCCCTCACAAGCACATTCACTTTAATTTTTCCATGTTTTGTATCTTCAAGGTTGGTATATTTTTTGAGATGGAGTTCTCTAGAGCTAAATACCCAATCTAATATTATACCAGTAATTTATGGTCTATAAGTGAAACTTTTTGAAACTCCCAAACAATATTAAATACAAATATTACAAAATATACCATTATTCATTATATATATAAGAATAAAATAAATGATGGAAAAATATATGTTTATTATGTTGACCAAACCCATCCATTTCTCCATATAAATCGCTCATACAATCCCATGCTTCATTTTACATTCATAAACAAACATATGCTATAGTTCTTTGCATTTTCAACAAGTTTACTATATTGACCAAACCCATCAATCTCTTCATATCAATCACTCATGCAATCTCATGTTCCATTTTACATTTATAAGAAAATATTCAACTTGGTAAAAACGAATTCAAACATGGTGTATATATATCCGGCGTAAACCTTGATTAATTTTGTAACTTTGTTTTTATTCTTCAACTTCGTAAAAATAAATTCACACATGGTGTAGATATGTGCGTCTTAAACACTGATTATTAGTTTTGTAACTTTGTTTTATTTTAGTGCAAAAAGTTAAAAACATGTAAAGTAAGTTTTAAAAAAAACTTATTACTTTGGAATATTTATCTTGTTACAAAGGAATAGTTTGTTCCTATACCATTAAAAAAATAAATTGCTTTTCTAAAGTAATATAACAAAAAGGAATGAAATAAGTTGTTTCACATCTCTCCTTTATATATAATATTCATTAATTCAAGTAGTAAACTCCCACTCAACGTTCAAAATTGAACCCTTCCCAGCCCTTCCAAAGGGTTCTAGCCCTTCCTAGAAGTGTAAAATTAAAATTGCCATTAAAAAAAAAATCTGAATTTCACCCTTCCAATTAAGAAGGACATAATTTATATCAACATTTCAATAGAAGAGCAACATTTGAAATTATCCATCCATATAAATTTCTCAGGATGTTGCAATTCCTATGCTATAAAGTTCTACTCATCAATCAAAATATTGGAAATATCATAAAATTGTAATCACTCACTCACTCATGTCATGCCCTCAGTGTTTAGCTATGCAAGATGACCAATGATCACTGACAACTACGAGGCACTGGCCACCAAGATGTGACTTTGAATCCCAATTCGTTTGTGGTTGCACTCTAAAGTGTGACAATGTGTCAGGGATTACAACTGTAATAACAAAGAACAACTACTAGTCTACTACTAGGCCTAAAACGAGCCCAAAAATTTGTGCCTACTAGCTATGTGAACCTGACTACCAATGTCCACTTGTTTTTCATCAAAATGAAATTCAAATGGCCAGTTCGATGAGCCCTCCTCTACAAGATTTCATTGTGTGCATGAATATCACAAACGCACGACAACTATAAATATCACTCAATGCATGCAACTACAAATAATGGCATGCTTCTAGGATCACACATTATGCAGAGGTCGATTTATGCATTGATACAGGGAGGTGTCACTAGGCAGTTGATATAGAAAAACAATGAGCTAGAAAAAAAATTGCACCAAAGAACCACAATGGTTATTAAGAAATTTAAAATAACAATTTTTGCTTTAAGGATAGTTTTCAATTTGATGGGTGACATGATCATGATGTAATCTCCCTCCGTCCTTCCAAACATTTGTGGTTTCTCACAACTTTTTCCATGGGCGCTCACCACCAAAATACATATAAAAATCACTTGTCTTTACATCATCTTCTCTTTAATCCTCATCTCATAGACATAACTAAGGATTATTATGCATGCACATCCTCACCTTATAATATCAATTGGGTCAAGGTGTAGAGACATCCATAAAATATCAAATGTGTCAAGACACAAAGAGTAAGAGACAACTATAAGTAAGTATTATATTAAATTTACTATCTAAGTCTTTAATTGACACTATCAACTGAGATTTGATACGTTGGATTGTTGTGATATTCTTTTCAGTCCTTACCAATGTGATATGAAAGGCATTCTTTGAAGGTGAAGTCCAGAATTTTACATCTTCTTCCTCATTCTCATGCCTTTTGGTAAGACAATGAGGGTAGTGACCCACATCAACATCTAAAATGGTTTCGACATAGAGGTAGACAAATTATTTTTTTTCGTTAAATAACTTAAATTTCCTACCCGTGACTTTTGATTCACCGAATCATGGACTGGTACAAAACACAACAAATTTTAGAACCTTGAGCTCTTAATTACGCACACCTAGAAATTTCTCAAAGCATGGCATTAATAAACTTATTTTGGTGTTCTAGTTCACTTTAAAAGGAATATTGTTGAGAATTAGACATGCAGTGAGTTGCAAGGCTTCAATTGACTTGGGCTTGATTCCATTGCACCTCCATCCCATACATGTATTTTGTTGTGTTAAGTGTTAAACAACAAAATTTGATGCCTCGGCCCCAAAGATGATATCGTTGCTAACTTGCTTGGTATGCAAATTTTTTTTAATGTTTTTTTAGTTGTGTATTATTTTTTCTTAGGTGCCCAATCCCATCATTCTTACATCACTCGGGATTGGACTGCTACCCTCTCTCTAGTTTGAATTAAGTTTTTGGTTGTATATATTGGTTGTAGTTTTATTATAGCCTTGTTTTGCTTAGTGGCTTCCTTTTGTACATAGTTAACAGTAAGTAATTTTCTCATGGTTCTACTTTTTCTTTAAGACTATATCTAGTTACGACGTTTTGCACTATGCATAAGATCAAGCGAATTCCCCAATATGGTTATTGCATAGTCTAAATAGGTTTTTTTGTATAATGAAGCGTGCTCCAACTTGAAAAAAATACTATAGAATAGTTGTTATGTTACTTACTCTAAAATTAGTGTTACATATTTGTTAAATAAATGCATTTAAATTAAGTTTTATTGAAAATATGTCATATTTTTGTATAGATATTAGAAGGTGCTAAATTCTTTAAAATTATAAAAATTTAAATGTACAATATTTGCTTTTTTTCATTTTTGAAAAAAAAAATTAGTTAATTTATACTTGTCAAATAAAGTACAACTATTTATATTACCCTTCATCTTTAAAGGGCTCGGAGAATAAAACTATTATATTGCCCTTCATCTTTGAACGGCTCGGAGAATAAATGCCCTTCCAATTGAAATTAAGACCCACCCTTCAAATTTGATCACTGGTTACATGTATATACAATTCTTTGACTGTCCAACTAAAGCATCTTTGTATGAGCGAGAGAGTGCAGATTCACACCCTTCCGCTTAGTGCCACGTGGACGCCCATTTCTCAGACCAGTCAAGACTCGGGGCCTTCCCCAGAGTCGAACTCGCGATAATCGTGGGAGTATTTTGGGTAAACACATTGATATTAACGGGATTCTACTTTTAAAAGTTGTTGCTATGAATCTGTGAGGTGAAGAGAAGTCTGAAGAGAAGTTAGCTTTAATTCCCCTGTAACTGCGAGTGCTCATAGTTTTTTGTTTATGGGTGGTTCGGGAGAGGTTAGTGTTTATTCCCCTATCATTGTGAGTGTTGGCAGTTTCGGATTTTAGCTTCTAATAAGAATGTGGAGCGGTGGTTCATCTTCTCAACAAAATGAGGAAGGTTGGGAAATGGCTTCCTCTCGCAAGGCCAAGAACCAGGCCCCTCCAACTGCTGCTTCAAACCGGACAAGGGGCGGCACTTATTCTACTGACAGGCCTAGAAATGGAGCTTGGAAGGGTATAGGATCTTATAATGTTGATGACTAGAATACTGGCCGCTGGGTGAACCCTAGTAGCAATAGAGACCAAGGTAATAAGCAACGGGGATGGAAGGAGTTGGGGAAACCTCAGCAGAGGAATGTAAATCCAGAAAATAGGACCACCACAACAAGAAATGTTGGTGGATGGGGTCAATATGGCAAGGCAAATCAAGTAATGCAGGGCAGTTGGAGGCCCGATAGCTCAGAGTCTACTCATGGAAAGATGGGAAGGCCGGATCTTGTTGTTCCTCCCCCACTTGCAAATGGTTGGCAATGGGGAGGCACCAATTTGAATTCTTCAGTGGCATCGCCACTACCTAGAAAAAATGTCGGATACAATAGTGTAAAATCTAGTGAAGGGAAATATGAATTGGGAAGTAATATGCTATCTAAAATTCTTCTTTTTGAGCAATCAGTTGAACTGTCTAATGAAACAAGCGGAGCTGGCTACCAGTCCAATGATAATGAAACTGATATTGATAATCTTGAAAGCGAAGAGGATTTAATGAGCAGCGATGAAACTCGGAAAAAGAATAAGTGGTTCAAAAGTTTTTTTGAATCCCTGGATAACCTTAACCTTGAGGAGGTGTGTTGTACATGATTATGCACCTAATAACCTAAGGTCTGGGGTTACCAACATACTCAAATTACTTGCAGACAATTGACTTCTAAAGTACAGAATAGGAAATAGGAAGATTGAAAGGACTTACTTGTTAAATGAAGGTCTATCCTCGCTAATCTTCTTCCTCTCTGTTCCACTCCCAAAGTCTTCAAGATTGCTCCTCTTTCACCTGTCAAGAAACACTTTTCTAGATACAAGATGATTCATATATGTATAAGCAGGTTAGATAAATCACATATAACATGCATAAGGATAAACATTTATCAAACCAATACACATGAAACACATATGGAAGAAGTAATCTCTTTATTATTAATAATGGAAAGAGTTAAGATACAACCCAGCATCTAAGACAAGGACTCCTCTGCAGCCAAAGGATTCTAAGTTCCACTGCTCCAAAGACTTCTGTATAAACTCCACCAGCATAACTTTGCTCTCCAAGTGTAAGTAATCAACACCCTCCCCAAGGCCTGTATTTATATGGGTGAAATAAGGTAGTTCTTGAAGGTTAGAAAGGTTACAAAAGTTAAGGAAATTAAGTTAAATAACTTAACTAATCTCCCATTAGCGTGAGTGTTTTTATGTTTTAATGTTGAGACACATTCGCGGGTCTGTAGTAGAGCAACCCACGAATGATTCGCAACTATGTATAAGTGCAACCCGCGAATACATGGATTCATGACTTGCTATAAAGGAGACTGGCGAGTGATGCACGAGTTGTATATAAGGATAGTCGCGGATACATCTCAACATAGGTAAATGACAAAGTAACTAGGTGGATGGTGAAAGAATGTATTTCATGACAAGCCAAGCTATAGTGTTTTGGGCAAACCTCTATCCATAAGTGTCCTTTTGTGTGCCAACATGAGGGATTTCGGCACTCGGATGGAGAGGTGCCATTCAAGTGTATAACAGATGCCCCCTAATGTGTGAGGTCAGAGGGGAACGATGGCCGAAATACATTATAATATTTATCTTTGTAGAACTCAGAAATCCAATGGAGCAGAGAGAGTACCTGAAACAAAACATAGTAATGTCATATACAAAGTTACATCTGAGGATGCTATGTTCAATTTACTGGAACATTAGCTCCTTTACAATATTTGATTACATCATATGATACGGGTATAAAGACCACGTATATTACAAAGGTGGATCGAAGCCACAATATACAATAATGACGAGTCTTCAAAGATCTGGAAGCTATGTAGATAGATTGAACATAATCTTGCGCAACTTAGTCCATATGTGAGAGACTAAGGTCTTCATAAAGGATCCCAAAGAACCAGTACAATCCAAGCCATGTGAATAAGGGTAAGCTAAAGTCAAACATGGAGAGGATTCAACAGTTTGTAAACCAATAGGTGATAATTGACAACAGAAGCAAAGGAGTTCACCAATGATGGAAGTGAATCCAGAGGTACGATCATCAAAACTCTAGGTCTTCGCCATCAGGAAGTACTGAAAATGGAACCATGCTGTGATAAGGAAGGCAACAGATCCTCCAACGGATCACAAGAGTGACTAGGAACTGGGCAAAAGAAGGGAGACACAAATAGATAATAGATATAACAATGATGGGATCAGGTGATAGATCAGACATTGGGTAGAGTCCTTGAATAGTGAGCACAACACAGAGATGACCCAAGGCAGCATACAATGGATAGATAGAACAACTAGACTTATCTATCATGTAGGAGACATGATCAGATTCCCCAGGATAATGAACAAGAGGAGGAGTAAGAAACTCAAAGTGATAGCTGAACACAAGTGTATACTGAAACATGGATATCGGAAAACAAAGAGTGCTATGTTCAAGGACGACATGCTGCCATTACTGAAAACAAGAGAAAACTTCTTCCTTACCTTCCCTGTCAAATTTTAACGAGTCCAGGAAAGTAAACTCGGTTCCCTCTTTATTTTTTAACAAGCTTGAAGAGATGGGAAAATAATGCTTGATACACTAATTCGTGGATTTAATGAGCCCGAACTAGTGCATGATCATACAGTGTTTTCACATTTAGAGAGTCTGAAAACTCCAAAGAAGACTCCAGGGGGGTCCTTTTTCGTCCAATTTAGTCTCCTGAGGCCGAAAAAGTATAAAACAAACCACAAAAGAACTCTCTTAACTTTTGAAGAAGAAAAGGTGCACCTTTTTTGTACTTAGTCAGGGAGGTCCGAAAAAGGTTAAATTACCACCTACCCAACGCTCCTTCCAAAATAGCATAAGATAGCTTGAGTTTTACGAGTGTGAAGGAAAGCAAGATCACTCGAAAAGATCCATTTGGTTACGAGAAATGGGGCTTACAACAATAAACTCGTTGCTTTGTTCTTTAGTGTTTAACGAGCATGACAAAGACACAAAGTACACTTAGAATCTTTTTCATGTTTGGGTTCAGAGCACGAAAAAGAGAAAACTAAGCTCAAACCGGGTGTTCCTTTTCCATAAATTTAGTCCCTCAGGTCCGAAAAAGTGATAAACCTATACCTAAGAATACTCTTCTCAATTCAAAAGAAAAGAGAGTGATCCTTTCTCATATTATTCCACATGGTCCAAGAAAGAGATAACCTACCACCAATGTGGATGCCCGTTCACATATTCTTAATGAGCTTGAACGGACGAGATAACTCGACAGTCAAGTCTGTTTTGAAGGAGGCAGACCTGGGCCTAAAGAAACTCCATAAGGTCGGGGAGTCCTATAAAGGGATAGCTTGTAAAAAGAGATTCAGAAGAAGCTCTATTTGGCGTGAAAAATAGCTATGAGGAAACCCCTGGGCCTGAAACAGTGACGGCATGAGTACCAAAGGATGTCAAGGGCATAAAAATATGATACTCATGAAATAAGGACCCTAGCCATGGAAGAACAATGGTAGAGACAAGGGAATAATGGCTTAGAATACCATAGTCCATGGAAAAAACGTTGAATACTAAGGTTAATGTGGAGTGATAAGATGCCAACATGTGTTGGAGATAGCAAAACCACCCTATAGAAGCATCAACACTTTGTAAAAGTTGGTAAACATGTTCCAAGGCACAAAGAGGGTGATATTAGTCAATTGACATTTCAAACTATATAAAAAGACCCACTTTACGAAATATTATTTCTATAAATAGCTTGAAAATTAAAACATTTCTCACCATTTGCACTTTTTGGACCAAAAAGGAAAGTTTACCCTCTATCTTTGATCAATTACCGTGGACAATTGGACCGTCGAAATCCAGATCCGTCAGTTTCAGGTAACTCTACACCCTAAACCCTTCAATTTGATCCAAACAAATATCAAAATTAATGGTTAATTCAGTATTTTACATCATCCCAAATTACATCATGGCGCATCCGTGAGTTGCAAGGAGTAAAAGTCGCAAATACACGTTTTACTCGCGAGTTGCCTAACTAGGCAGTCGTGAATGACTCGCGGCCTGCCTAATTAGACAGACGCGAATGCTGCGCGATGGGTGAAAACTCAAAATTTATGCACAATTTTTTATTTTTAAAGATGAAATACTGAACCAAATTGTGTGTATCATGCGGTGCTCCAAAGCGTGCCCACAATACACGCATTGAGAACTTGTGGGATGCTGAAGTTCTTTTGCACATTGCCCATGCGGGCAAATTTCCACTTACTGGAATTCATGGTCAATTACTGGGATCATGACATGGGGATGTTCAATCTTCAAGGTGAGACCTTAGAGCTTACCGTAGAGGATATATATTTCATAACCGGGTTATCACAACAGGGGGCCCAGGTGAACTTGGAGGGCACTGGTAGGGGCGGAGACCCCTTGAGTGTCAAAAACTATGTTGACATGTTCTGTACACCGGGTACGCAAAAGAAGGGCAGTAGTGTTATAGTTGTAGACATCCAGGATTTCACACTCCAGGTACTAGCTAGTACTATTGTGAGACTTTCAGGATCATCAGGGTTACATATGGCCACCAGGAATCAAATGAGGGTGGCAGTTGATTGCTTTGGAGGTGCCCTCTATGATTGGTGCTCGAGAGTGCTCCCCATCATGAAGAGGCAACTATCTGACTGTAGGAGAGGAAGACACAAAATTTTTGGCTATGCCAGCATACTAGTAGAATTCTTCTTCTTCGAGAGTACTAGCTATGAGCCCTGCGATACCACTACAAGTCAGACATTCATGTCAACCGAGGCTGAGCCGGTGGGGAGACATCTTCCTCCATCAAGGAGGAGGAGACATAGTGCATAGCGTCTACGATGATGAATTTTATATATGGTGGGAACGACAGCTGCCGGCATTGGAGTAGTTTCCATATGCTGGGATGGATTTCCGAGGTGATCCTGACCTTGTCCTCCCTCCAGGAGGAATATGGGGCGAGATGGGTAAGTGATTTTTTTAATTTTTTATCATTTTCAAATTTTTATGAATTTTTCAAATGATAGTGAGATACATATGTACAAGTCTTAATCCTATTCATGCTTCAAAATGTAGATATTGGACCAGTCCTCCCTAAAGGGCACCGGCGTATGTTCGTGCGTCCGATTGTAGGAGGAGACCCAGGATTGGTTTGGGTACTAGAGGGAAATCTGGCCAAGCTGACCCAGCGAGTACCTACGATACGGATTGAGCATATACCTATAGCCATGCAGGAATTTGTAGTAGGGGTTCCACCGGTTTGGCTACGTCTGTTCAGGCGAGTAGCTAGAGCAGTACTTGTATATAGAGATGCGGTGGAGGCTGTCGAGGCCGAGGAGGCTGAGGAATCCAGGGTGCCTAGAGATCATGGGGACCAAGGAGGTCCCAGTGGCCAGGGTGGTCAGGCTTAGTTCTAGGGCATTTTGATGGATGATGATCCACATTTTTTATATGACGGGATCTACGGATCAGACTCGATCTATCTACAGACAGATATTCTACACACACACACACACACACACACACACACACACACACACACACACATATATATATATATATAT
>LPNX010298070.1:111402-157978 GCA_001517045.1 Pseudotsuga menziesii
GACACGACATAGGGTCCTGGGCCACATAGCCTTGAATTTTCCTGCCCCTAAGGGTTCTTTATCTTGGTCCCAAAGCAAGACAAGTTCCCCTTCAGAGAAAACCCTAGGTTTGACAGTTTTATCATATTGAGATTTAACCCTATTTTTATGATCCTGATTGGTAGTCAACGCATCTCTATGTTGCTCATCAAGGTGTTCTAGATGTACTTGACGTTCTTCAAGCTCAATCGTATCAGGTAACACATGAATGGCTATCTGCAAGGACGGGATTTCGCATTCAATCGGAGTAACTGCTTCCACCTTGTGAATGAGTTGGAAAGGTGAATAACCCATGGAAGTCTTAACATTAGTTCTGTAAGCCCAAAGAGCAGGATATAACATGATGTTCCAATTAGAACGGGCTGCGTCAATTGTCCGTTTAAGGATAGTTTTTAAAGTCTTTTTTACAGCCTCAACCTGACCATTTGCTTGCAGATAGTATGGAGAAGAGTGTTCTTGTCTAAATCTGAGCATTGTAGTCAGTTTCGTCATCATATTATTTTGAAAATGACTACCATGGTCAATGACAATCACTTTGGGAATACCAAACCTTGCAATAATTTGATTGAAAACAAAGAAAGCTGCAGTTTCCCCGTTGTCTTTGAAAGTAGACATTGCCTTTGCCCATTTCGTAAAATAGTCAATGGCGACAATGATGTATTTGTGCCCCCCAGCCGAGACTGGGTTGCATGTCATGTAGTCAATCCCCCATTTCATGAAGGGGCCTACCGAGACAATAGGAAATAACAGAGCAGGATGCGACCGCATTTTTCTGGTGTAAAGCTGACATGGATGACAGCGCTTCATGGCTTCCACACAATATTTAAAGATCATGGGCCAAAAATAACCAACACCCAATATCTTCTGGGCCATTACTAACCCAGATAAATGACCCCCACATGCTCCACTATGGGAATCATTTAGGACAATCTCCGCTTCCTCATGAGTAAGGCAACGACGCAAGACGAAATCTACCCCTCGTCGATATAATGTATCTCCTATAATGAGGTAGTTCTTAGCATGAAGGCGTAACTTACGTCGTTCCTCCCCAGAGTAAGCGGAAGGATACTTCAAAGTCTGGAGATATATAAGAATATCCCCGTACCAAGGATCAGAGGTGGATATGAGGAAGATGTGCTCATCTGGGAATGAGTCATCCTCCACCACTACATTTTCTTCAGTGGGAAATTCTGCTATTAGCTCAGCAAAAACCAAGGACTTTTTAGACTTAGCGGATTGAAAATCCAAGTCAAACTCCTGAAGAATGACTATCCATTTATTGAATTTTCCCCCAACAATCCGTCGGGATAAAACATATTGGAACGGATTCACATCCGCCACTACTATGGTGGTCCTTAGTAAAATGTAATGGCGCAACCTCTGCACAGCATAAACAGCTACTAAGGCTAACTTCTCGACGTGGGAGTATCTAAGCTCAGGTCCAGCCAAAGCACGGCTAAGATAATAAACGACAAGCTCCATGAGCTTATCAT
This sequence comes from Pseudotsuga menziesii, assembly GCA_001517045.1. Lineage (NCBI taxonomy): Eukaryota > Viridiplantae > Streptophyta > Pinopsida > Pinales > Pinaceae > Pseudotsuga > Pseudotsuga menziesii. The sequence continues at coordinate 112,935 of LPNX010298070.1, forward strand.
CCTCCTGAACTAGCACTACCCCAATGGTCGACTCTGACGCGGCCAGATATAATATAAAATCCCTAGAATAATCTGGTGGGCGTAATAAAGGAGCCGAAAGCAAAGCTTTTTTCAATGCCTCGAACGCAATTTGTGCGGTTTCATCCCATACAAAAGGAGTGTCTTGTTTGAGCAAGCACATAAAACCTTTAGTGATCTTGGCATAATTAACGATAAAACGTCGAAGAAAGTTGGACTTTTCTTGCAGGCTTTGAAGTTGCCTGAGAGAACGAGGAGGAGGCAGATTTACAATGGCCTCAACTTTTAATGGATCCACCTGGATGCCCCTACTAGATACGATGAATCCGAGTAATCTTCCTGACTCGACACAGAAAACACACTTGTGGGGATTCAAGCGAATTTTATAGTATCTGCATCTTTCAAATATTAACCTCAAATGATCTGGATGTTGGACCCTCTTGCGAGAATGTGCAGGAACATCATCAAGGTACGGTTCGACAATGGCTTTTATGTCATGAAAAGCAAAGTTCATGGCTCGTTGAAAGGTAGCCCCAACATTTTTCAATCCAAAGGGCATTTTTCTATACGCAAATGTACCCCAAGGGCAAATGAAAGCAGTTTTATGTTGGTCTTCCGGTTTGATTTGGATTTGATTGTAGCCGGAGAAACCATCCATAAATGAAAACACTTTGCTCCCCGCACATGCATCTATGATCTGGTCAATGAATGGTGTGGGGTAGTTATCCTTGGGACAGGCTTTATTGAGGTCTCTAAAGTCTGTACAAACGTGAATAGTCCCTTGCTTTTTATCAATAGGAACAAGGTTGGATACCCATTCAGCCAAAGTTATGGGATATATAAAACCAGCTTTCAAGAGCTTTTCAACTTCTGCCTTCACAGCCGCCGCTTTACACGGGTTCACAGGTCTCAATTTCTGTCTAACCGGCTTGGCATCAGGATAGGTTCGGATTTCATGTTGGACAATAGATGGATTAATGCCTGGCATCTCCTCATATGACCAGGCAAAGATATCGCGGAATTCCTTGAAAAGGGCAGTGTAGATGGCAATCTCCTCCGGAGAGTAGTTTGCACCTATATAGATGTTTTCCATGACATCTGGGTTCACAGAGATATTGATGGGTATAGTGGCAGAAATTTTTTCCATATTCCCCTCAGCAAACACCCCTTCCCTAGGCAAAGGGTTGATAGGTACCTCAATATCATCTGACAGTCTCACTTTAAAATCTTGGTTTTCTATCTTGCTCAGATCTGGAAGGAAATAGGATCGATGATGAAGATACTCATAAATCTTATCATGTCCACTCATAGCTTCCAGAATAGCTTCATCGGAAGGTAAAACGGTATCTAAGCAATCTATGGAATGTGAATATTTTTCCACCCATGCGGGCAAATAGACTTCTTCTATATCATCTGAGACTGATAGAGGATCTGGAATGGGATCAGCAGCAGCTTTAGTGATGGATTGATAAGCTACCTCTACTGCTGATAAGGGCACTTCTGGTTCATGGGGAATTGGGAGGACCCAAGGATCAGTCCTATCACCAACCGTAGCGATGGACTTCCCCACAGTAGTAGAACCAATGTAGTTCACCGGGGCTGGAAGGTCAAATGTTCCCATTAATGATGTGTACATTCCAGCTCCCAAGCTCTGTGCAGCAGGTTTGGCCTGATCAACCAATGGCACAGTGGATTCCTTAGACTCTAAACGGCCTTTTCAGGTAAAATTAAGTTGGTCAACAGTAACCAACTTGCCCTCATGTGGAAAAACCACGACACGAAGAACAACCGATGCAATAGCAGACATTGCATAAGTCCAATTCCTTCCCAGAAGCAAATTGTAGTCCAAGGGAGCATCAATCACTTCAAATTCAACAAACACTGCTTTGCCTGCTAACTTAATCTCAAAAGCTATAAGGATACCATGAGGACGGAAGGATCTTCCATCGAAAGAAGTAAGTAAAGTGTTTGATGGGACCAGCTCTGGGGATCCAAGAGCTTTCTAGCAGGCCAGGGACATAACACATGTAGAAGCTCCCTCATCAACAACTTCCCTTCCAATGGTCTTACCACCATGGACGACATCTATTGATAGGGCTACATGGTAAGGCAGGTGAATTTTGACATCAGACAAATTGAATTTCACCATGAGACTCAAAGAATCCATGCTACCTAAAGCTGCTAAGAGAGCATCCCGCTGGGCAGTACAACTCTGTAACACCTCTAAAGCTGACATTGCACTTGAGCTAAATATTCAACCACTGAGTAGTTTGAAGCAGCCCTAGCATTGGGGTTATGCAAGGTCTTCTTGAAAACACCTTTCGGTATCTTTGACATAGTTTCGGCAGGTTTCTCTATTGTGAGAGGGTTGGAAGGTTCACCTACAGCTTTACCCTTCTCAGAAGTCTCAGTTTCATAGTTTTTGTTCCTGGTTTGCAACAAAGTTGAAGATCGAACCATGTTGATATAATTAGGGTCAGGGGCAGTTTGAGTGCCCCCTGCTACATTAGAAGCTGAAGCAGAGTTCTATTTGGGGAAACGGGTCCTTCAGGACAGCCGGTTGTTGATCTTTGAGTAGCTTTTGGGCTTGATCCATAAGGGGACAAAGGTGAGTAAGGTGGTCCTCTTGGCACAACTTACAAGGGAACTTGACCTTCTTCTTTTCTTTTTTGCCCCCATCAGCATTGTTCACGGGCTTTGGCTTGTTTTGGTTTCCTTCTCCTTTCTTACCTTTCTTTTTCTTCCCACCGGGCTGCTGATTACCCTTTTGAGAGGTTTGAGAAAAGACATTTGCATTCTGGGGAGAGGGGGCAGCCTTTGCTACCTCCACCGTTGACTGTTTGACAGACAATTGGTGAAGTTGCTTAGTTAAAGACTCTACGGTGGGAGAGTTGACAGACCCAACCACACCATCGGCATGGGGTCCAGGCTTAGGATTCTCCGCTTCGTACGAAGGCCTCGGTGCCTCAAGGATGATCTCATACAAGATCCCAGACTATGAATAAATCAAGTCTAACTGCTAGGCCCTGAGTATGGCTTCTTCTTCATTCATGACTCCTGATGTGGAAACATCCTTAGATATGTATGGCAACAGTGATTTAAGGAACCATTCTAATAGAAACTCAGGAGGAATGGTGGCTTTGATAAGGCTCTTTCACCTCCTCCACTCTTGGATATGATCCGAGATGTGGGTAGCCTTGTTTTGTCTAAAAGTAGACAACAAGTCCATTCTGAAATTGTATCGAACCGGAAGCTGAAAGTGGCTAAGGAAAGCACTAGCCAAATCCCAGAAACTACTAAAGGCAGCAGAAGGCAATTCAATATACCACTTAGCCACCGTACCTGTCAAGGTCCTCTGGAATAGCCTCAATCTAATTGAGTCTTCATTCAACGAATTGGAAGAACACCATAAGTGAAAAGTGGTGGCATGTGCCCCAGGATCTTCACCAGCTTTACCTTCGAACTTAGGGATGTCCGATGGCAATTTGGTGGGAACAAGTGGCCACAAGGGGTCATGCCTCATCGGTTCATTCATCAATTTTGACAAGTCTGGAAAGTTTAAAGTTGCCAGGAAAGGAAGTTTGGGCCTAACCGGGGTAGTAAATGTGCCAACTTGGGGATTCGAGGGACCTGCCCCCGAATTCCCATGGGTAAAAGTGGGGTTGCCCCCAGCCACCGGTTGTGAAGTGGGAAGGTTGCTTTGAAACAGATTCCATCCGTAAGCCACAAGATTTTGTGTGGGAGGTGCAGTGTAAGTGGTTCTGGCCATCCCCATAGAAGCAGGGGTCTAAAAAACTGGAGCAGGTATCCCTCTGCTAAACAACGAAAAGGGAGAGCTCGTGTATGGGACCGAAATAGGGGTTTGGAAGCTCTGCCCGTAAGAGGTGTTTCTCCCAAAATCCACTCCTACATATGAAGGATATGGACCTATGTATGGACTGGATGGGGGAATGTGTCCCCCATTCCAAGGAAATCCTTGGACATAAGTCGAGGATCCTACTGGACCACTCTAAGTAGTGTAAGGAAAGGAAGAAGGAATGGTAGGTATACTGGGGATCCCAGCAACCGTGTTACCAGAAGTACCTCCTATGTTGGAGTGAATCGGTGTTTGAACCACCCGGCTCGCTGGAGTCAAAGGTGTAGAAGGCAAACTCGATATAGGGGCACTAACTGGGGGAGGTAGTACCCCTTCAACTGGAAGGGTTGAGGTAAACACAAAAGAACTTTCTTCCACAGAAGACATGACTCTACTCATAGGGACACCTAGCACTGGTGAATCAAATGGTCTAACCTGCATGATCACGGGATCGTTCAAATCAGTCAAGGGGGAGTTAAAATTTCTTGCAAACTCGTCAGTATGCAATTCTTCTATCTCAACTGTATCAAGATTAAAGTGGTTAGCAATGAGTTCTGGTTCACCAAGAACTTCACTTATTCCTACAGGTTCAAATGAACCCTCTATGTCTAATCTCCGCCTTTGAGGTAAAGGTGGAGGCTCCAATGCAGTGATAGGAGGAAGGTTTCTCAACCTTCTTGACCTTCTAACAGATTGGTCCTCCAGAATTAAAAATTTAACAAATCACACCCTAAGGCCAACTAAACACAGGAAAAACCACAGAGCATACACTAAAAAGTTCCTAGAGTCTCAAGAAATCAAACCAGGGTAAAAGATATACTTTCCCAAAGAAAGCTGATGAACGATTACTTGGCATCCTTGAGGTGGTTCTTAGGCACAAGCGGAGGAATCACCCACCACCCTCCTACACTTTCCACAAGGGTTACCTTCCAAGCCCGTTCAAGGTGAACCAGAAATAACCTTCCGGTTTACCTAGGTATGAACCCTAAAAGACAAGAGACTAAAGGCTACCTTAGCGATACCAACTGTCTGGGGGGATAGTCGTCAGCCAAACTCATACGCATGGGCAGGGTAGCTGAGCCTGAAACTCTGTCTAGGACAGAATCCCCAGATGCGTAAAATTCCTGGGTTACGCTTTGACAAGGATTCGGAGGGTTATCTCCTCTGTCCAAGCCTCCACGTGGCCTAGTGCTTAACTCCCGTTTGAGAGGAGATTCCTAGATACAGTGATACAGTCAAGGATTTCCCTAACGAAAGGTCCACTATGTCTGAGTTTATAACTTGTGGGAAGTTTACACTCCCTAGCCCACAAGTCTAGCCTAAGCTAGTAGGTGAAAGGCCCCTAAAAATAAAAACTTACTAGTAAATTTTAATTTATGCGTTTATTTTAAAGGGTTGTTCTTTACTCAAGAGGAAATGGAATGGTATACTATATGATGTTTTGACTCAAACAAGAAATAAATGAAAGCAAAGGTGTATTCAAAGCAAAATTGCCATTATAAAAACAAATTTCTTTTTAATTTTTGCAAATATGTATTGATGAAATGAAAGGTGCGATGAAAGAAACTAAGCCTATGTTTTTGTAGTTTTTGATATAATATTTTTAAATTGAAATAAAAACTACTTATGCAAAAATCACAATGCAAAAGCTTTAACTATGTTTTCTTTTCACTTTTAAAAATAATCAAAACTCTACTATGCATCTACAATGCACTTTGCTTGAGCAAACTTGACACTTATAAACTATATAAAAGTAACAAACTGAAACAAACAGGCTGACAGGACCCAAAATACCACCAACAAAGGGAGGCTAGGAACCCTAGCTTGGGTGCTACCAATGACAAAGAATCAATGCAGACTTATACAGGCAAGTGACAACCAGCCACTGTCAGAAGACAGACTGGAAAAACTGAGCCCAAGACCCTGATCATTGATCTAGACCAAGACACTTTAACCCACAACCCAAACAGGCCAAAACACTTCAGTATGCAAGCAGTAAATAAACCAAGCAAAAAGACTCAAGAGCTTCTGAAAAGCAAGGAAATGTGATCACCAACAGTATTCATACCCACTACACAGCATTCTTAAAGAAAGACCACTCAGAAACAGGACCAAACAAAGAAAAGAACAAGCAAAACTTATCTTAAAAAATCCCCACTTCCAGGAGCATTCGCGACTGTCACTAAGAGCAACTCACGAGTGACTCGCGACTGTCTAGTATAAAAACCCACGAATGCACAGTAGTATTCGTGACTGTCTATAAAGACAACCCACGAATGAATATAATTTTTTTCTCAAAAAATCAAGAAAAACCCAAAACTTTCAAATGCTGAAGCAAGTATTGAAACAGGATAACAAATCATAAACAGACTCACAAGAAAAACTGGTCAGGAGGACAGAAAACAACCTACAGCAGTCCGGGCTCCCCAGCGGAGTCGCCAGTTCTGTTGTACAGGATTATGCACCTAATAACCTAAGGTCTGGGGTTACCAACATACTCAAATTACTTGCATACAATTGACTTCTAAAGTACATAATAGGGAATAGGAAGATTGAAAGGACTTGCTTGTTAAACGAAGGTCGATCCTCGCAAATCTTCTTCCTCTCTGTTCTACTCCCAAAGTCTTCAAGATTGCTCCTCTTTCACCTGTCAAGAAACACTTTTCTAGATACAAGATGATTCATATATGTATAAGCAGGTTAGATAAATCACATATAAGATGCATAAGCATAAACATTTATCAAACCAATACACATGAAACACATATGGAAGAAGTAATCTCTTTATTATCAATAATGGAAAGAGTTAAGATACAACCCAGCGTTTGAGACAAGGACTTCTCTGCAGCCAAAAGATTCTAAGTTCCACTGCTCCAAAGACTTCTGTATAAACTCCACCAGCATAACTTTGCTCTCCAAGTGTAAGTAATCAACACCCTCCCCAAGGCCTGTATTTATATGGGTGAAATAAGGCAGTTCTCGAAGGTTAGGGAGGTTACAACAGTTAAGGAAATTAAGTTAAATAACTTAACTAATCTCACATTAGCGCGAGTGTTTTTATGTTTTAATGTTGAGACACATTCGTGGGTCTATAGTAGAGCAACCCGCGAATGATTCGCGACTATGTATAAGCGCAAGCTGCGAATACATGGATTCGCGACTTGCTGTAAAGGAGACTCGCGAGTGATGCGTGAGTTGTATATAAGGATAGTCGCGGATACATCTCAACATAGGTAAATGACAAAGTAACTAGGTGGATGGTGAAAGAATGTATTTCATGACAAGCAAAGATATAGTGTTTTGGGCAAACCTCTATCCATAAGTGTCCTTTTGTGTGCCAACATGAGGGATGTTGGCACTCGGACGGAGAGGTACCATTGGGGCTATCGACTGGTACAACGGTATGCAACCTATTTTATCCCATGCCAAAACAATCAGATCAAAGAGGGTAAATGTGCACGATGAACTAGCGCAAGTACTGGAAGAAGAGTTGAAAAGGCGAGGAGCTGCATGCGTAACTCCCAAGGAGATGTTTGGAAAGTGGAAGGGCTTGTGATAGATGGTCAACGATCAAGAAATTATCTGGCCTCATATGGTTATTATTCAGAACACTCTCCTTGATCAAGATGAAAACAAACAAGTATGTGCTGTAAGCTTCATATTTATTTGTTCTAAATATTTTTACATGGAGTTGACGCATTTGGAATGCCATAGAAACCTCATGCTATCATGTTTATGGCTGCTAGTGAAAGAGATGTGGAGATGGTTCTACAATTTCTCCATATATTGTAAGAATTTTGGCACCAGTTCATATACATGCGATTCCTAATGAGTTTGTTTCTGACCTCATAATTTGGATTGAGAACACAATGAATGCCCTGCAAGTAGTTTTGTATATTAATCAAGAGTCAAGAGGTTCAACCAAGCAGTCCCGTGTATATCTTTTAGTAGTAAGTTAAACTGCTTACTCTAGACCATTTGTACCTAAAATCCGATTAGTTTTCTAGTCATAATTTGGCGGAAATTGTTCAAAGGGCATTTGCATAATCTGGGTGCCCCAAGGGTAATTGAAGGTCATGAATCCATTTCTGCAATAAAAATTGCAATTTTAACACTGAAAATCTCATTTTCAACAACAAATCGTGTTGCCAGATTCCGGCCAAACTTGCCTGAAAAGGTGCAAATTGTCTATAGATTAGCCAACTCCCTTCTTTTATGTAGTTATGTAGGCTTTCAGGGTATATTTCAGGTTTGAGTGTTTTGGCTTGAAGTATGGATCTTTACGTCCCGATTCCTGTAGTTGTGACTGTAAGCAGAAAGCAAGCTAACTTACTGGGATTTTCCTTGTATAAAATTGAGTTTTGGTCAAATTCTTGATATTTAAAAAATGTTTAGTAAAAAAATACCTATTAATAGTTTTCAAGTTCTTTTCCATCCATATTTCAAATTTTATCACATTACATAGTTAAAGCTATGGAAATCTATGGTTGCATGAGTTTGTACAAGTTTGGCAAAGGCTGATTCTTACTAAAACAGTTGTTTTCAAGATACAGCAAACAAAATCCTATAGATATTTATTTTAGGAGTTTGTATGTGTTGAATATATTGTGCAAAATGTAAATTGTGTCATGTTTTATTTGACCAATGGTTAACGAAGTTTGCACCTGACAGAATTTGATGCTTTGTTGAAGCTTTAGGTGAAGTTAGATAAGATAAGATAAAATAATTTTATTAATTCCAATGAATGACCACAATAAGGAGGTGCATGGGAATCATTCAAGATTCTTTAATTCTTTGAAACTTGAGGCCATCAGCCAAAGGTGGGATGCCATCTATAGTTTATATGCGGAGGTTGGTGTGAGGCCACCTAGTCCGAATAAAGAGCCGTAAAGGTTCTATCTCCTTCAGCCATCCTTACAGGAGCGAGTCTGTCTCTTTTGTGAGAATAAACTTGAAATAATTTGAAAACCACTGTATGCATGTTTTTTAATGCAAATGTTTGATGGGAGATCTGTTCTCTTTAATCTTTGCTTCTTTCCACAACTACAAGTAGAAGGAACATCTGTTATTTGGAAGTTGGAACCACAATGATCATTTGTTTCAATTGGATTTTGTATGCCAAATTATCTCATCACAGAATTTTGTTTTTGAAAGAGTCCTGGTTGTCTAATATCCGTTCCTTAAATTTGCCTAATACTGTCAGATATTTTGTTACTCTGAATCTTCAAAGTAATTTAATGTGATAGTTATTTTCTTGCAAGATATTATGCCAGTAATGAACAGGCTGGCCTAGACAGGTAAATTAAGCATATTACGAACATTCAATCTTTTGTCACTATGTTTTAAACTATATTTGTTATACAGATCGTGGGCACTTCAAATACAAAGGAACAATGAATGCAAGATTGTGCTGTTATATTGTATAAATTCTAGCATCATAGATACAAGGGCAGATAATATGAGGTTTCCAGTTGGATGGGGAAAATAAAAACTTAGAATAATGTCTATTTGTTGACAATTTGTTTTCTTATTTACAAGGGAAAGAAGCTATTAAATGCAATCAACTACATTGCATTGTGTTATTCAAAGTGCAAAGAAGTTGACAAAAAAATCCAATGTATAATGCTAGTACAAAAGACATTGAGGTGCATCATCACAATATTAGAGAGCTTATGCAAAATAGAGGGATAGAGGTTTTTCACTACAAATTTAAAGACCAGGTTACAGATTATTTATAAAGGCATTGAGCGAAGAGATATTTGAAAGGCTGAGAAATATGTTGTGTCAACTTGTCAAGGACAACAAAATGATGATTAGGGTGTATGATAGATTTATTTCTGATTTTTTTCATCTTTGAAGCAAAATGAAAACCGAAATGAATGAAGACAATTTTTGTGAGTTCAAAGAAGGATGAACACATATGACTAGAATTTAGTGGGTTTTTTCTTCCCTGGTAGTGAAAAAGAAAGGTCATAGGGTTGCATAATAAATTGCTAAATGCTAATTGGTGTAGCGTCTTAGAGGATGCAAATAATAATTGTAGATTCTTGTTATTGTGCACACTAAGAATAATGAAAAGTTTTTTTGAACCCCTTTTCTGCATGAGTTAAATTTTAGAAGCATTATAAAGCTTCCCAAGAATTTCACAGTAAGTGGGTAGTGATACATATAAATTATAATACAGGATGTTTCTTGGAACACCCTGCATTGCTAAAGAACACAGATTTCTTGTAGAACTGACTCAGAAATCAGTCCAATGGAAAAGAATAGAAATGTCTCAAATACATTGAATTCATGAGGTTCATGGCTTAAGCACACCACTAAATCTAAATTTTATTGAAATAAAGAATCAAAGCATTTTCTGTCAGGTGGTGGGAGTTTGGTTATAGCTTATCTGCAATGTTGAAACTTCACACGTGCTTAGGCTAATCCTAACTTTTGCTTCATTACTTGAAAGTCTAGTTTACCCATTACCATCAACAATACTGGTGAAGTTGTCCATGAACAGTTTCTCCAATGGAATGGTACTAGGTGATGGGAAATCATAATGAGATTTCTCACTTGTATTGGCTAGACTTTTGCTTCAGGAATTGAATTGTTTTTGAGGTTGGTTTGATATTTCCTGAATATTCTCTGCATGTCCCAGCAAGCAAGCCCTCTGTAAAGCTGAGAGTCCTATAATTACCATATGTTACACATCATGTCTTTTATAAGAACAAATTTTGTCAAAAAAGGCTTGACAGGAAATTTGGAGCTAAGGTGTGAGGGTTTTCCCACCATGCTACCATCCACTTTTCAAGATAAGATGAAGGAACAGGTATTATTTTCTACTACTTACATTTCTTGCTTTGTCAGTATAAATAATCTATGTGATTCAAGCTTTTTGGATGGGGTGGATGGGTTTTGGCCCTTAGGGACAATTGGAAGTGTTGCCCCATAGATCGAGGGGACATCAAAAAATATTAAAAAATGTGGAGTTATAAAACAAGATCAAAAGTTATTTAAAACTTTTTGTTAACACTTGAAACTGTCTGGTTCCAAGGCCATTGGAAACAATGAACTATCACAAAGTATTATGATACTATCTCCTTCTAGTTTTAGCAATACAAAAACCTCTTTTTAGCAATACAAAAACCTCTTTTTAGCAATTGGTTTGAACTTTGACTCTATTTAGTATAATCCTAAGAGCGGTAGGAATGCACATAAATGCATGGATGTTGTTCTTTATTCAGATTGTTGTAGTCGAGCAATGCAAGCACTATACGAAAGGGCAAGGCTTGCTTTATGTCTTTACAGTTCTTATTTGAATACCATAGTTACCTGTGTTTATTTACTTATAGGGTGGGTTATTTAGAAAAGGGATACGCTTCCATTTTTACACAAACTGCTACAGTATGTTCCTGGGGACATATAGGACTTCCACATTCATAACCCTTTCATTAAGAAATGTTCTTATTGGGGATTTCCACCCATACCCCCATAAAGAATCGACAGTTAAAAGGAAAAAAAAAGACACTTGAGTTTTTCCTTGAGTGGACGGAAATTTTAACTTGTGGATTGAATTTTCCTTGTACAAGGTCTGATTGTTCAACTACAGCCATGATTTTGTTCTATGTGATGTACCATTATGAAAATATGAAGGATAATGTATCTTCTTTACAGTTCTTACTGCAATATGTCGGTTAACTGGGTTTGGGTAACTGTAGCATAGTTTTTCTAGAAGAGTGACCCCTAAAGGGCCCCATTTTACGCAAACTGCTACAGTATGTGCCCCGGTACTTCTAGGACCTTCCTGGTAATGACCCTTCTATTGGGGATTATTCTGAATGGTTATGACCAACCATACCCACAAACAGAAGTAAAACTCAAAAATAGAAAAAAAAAAGACAGTTGAATTTTTCTATGTGGACTGAGCTTTGAACTTGTGAATTGCATTGTACTTGTGCAAGCTATGTTTTTTCAACTGTGGCCACAACTTTGTACTGTGTACTGCACCATTATCGGGATATAGAGAATGATCTATCTTTATATAAAATATTTATTGTATTCCTATAACAATGTGCCCATCTTAGGATGAGATGTAACATAAACTCCATTCTTGTCACTAGTGTAACCATTACATGGGTACTTGTGCTTCCTTGCTCAGTGCATTGCTTTCTTATCCTTTATTGGCATGTTGTATGCTACTAGACACTATACAACATAGACCTGTAAGAGTAAGAATCGAAAAAATAAGAATAGAAAATCAAGAATCTATCTAACTACAGGAAATCCCTTTATCTTAGAAGTTGGAATATCAGTAATTGATTTACATTTTCTTACCAATTATATGCTACAGCTTATTACTGGAAACTTTTATCCCTCGTGGTTTTCTCACTAACTAGGCACATAAAGGAACTCTTGGATGACTTATAATCATACTTGCTTGAATTCATAGAGAGAAACACCTTCAGCATTCACAGGCATGGACAAAAAGATTGAACCAAATGGAAAATGTTGTTTCTCTTATTCTTAAATGGACCTCTTATTTGTTTCTTGCATTTATATGCACATCTTAATGCACAAGACTAGAGGGATCATACTTAAGCATTACACATATTTGTGAATGTGAATCAAAATTATGAGATGTGCATACATTTGTATTAAACAATGTGTGATACTAGTAATGCAGTCAAGAAAATCATATTTTTAATATCTATGATTCAAAATGAAATATTATTGATTTTTCATGAAAGCACTTTGTGGGTTCATGGTTGACTGATTGCACTTTCTAGTCCTATTGACCTATTCCTTGGTCCTTTGTGCAAATAATATTATTTTATTGAAATTTTCTTCACGCTTCCAGCTTTAGTGTGATTTGTGTCTCACTGTTGTGTTCAAGTTCTTGCAGTATGGCCGTAGTAAGGAACATTTAAATGCCCAAAGTTTGCTCAGCAAGACAGAAAGGGACAACAAAGTAAAGAATGAAGATTCCATTGGTGAGGCTTCGCTTACTTATAATGTATTTCTTTGAAGTGCAACTAAGTTGTCAATTAGAAAATTTAACTGTTTCTTTCTTAGACAATTTTTCATTGCTAGTTACCTATTTTGTGGCTTCTAATGAGGTATTTTTATAGAATTAGCTTTGGCTAAGGATAGGAGTTCATTTGGTAGCCTTTCATCTGAGATTGCGCCTGGTAAAGTGCAAGAGAAATCAATTAATAGGGATTCTTCTTCAGTTTTAGTGTTCACTGAAGAGGAACTCAAAGAGAGGATAGCCATTGAGATTGAATATGCATTAAATCAGAAAGAGCTTGAAATCCATGAACGGCATATGGAAATATATAAAGAAGCATTAGCCATTGTGCTGAAGGACCATGGAGTGGAAGTCAAGGTACATTTTTAGATCCCTTTTTGACTATCTCTATTACTGTTGTTTAGACTTGCCAGTGGCTTTTGATGCATAGCTAGTTTTTTTTTATTTGCTTTGACTTGGGTTTCCTGTCTGTTTTTGTAGTCAAGGCAGTGTACTATTTAACTTTATTGTCCTTTGAAATGTAGTTCATCAATGTGTTTTAGGAAGTGATATATTTTACAAAACTGCTTGATTAATTCTATTGGATTATATGCAAACTTGTGGATATTGTTAGGAAGCTGAATTTATAATTTTAACATCTTGAAACAATGACCTTATAATTTTTTCATAATGGAGATTAACGTGTGTGCTAGTATTTTACCTGTATAGTATAATAAGTCTGGACTGGTTTGTCATCACTAATTTGCTTTCATTGTTTTGTATAGACTCTAGAGGATTATGAATGGTCTATGAGTTGATAAGATATCACTTATAACTTAGCATGGTTTAGTCTCCAGGAAAAGACTCACATAGTAAGTAATAGTGACTTCCCATATTCTGGAGCTAGAAATTCATGCTGAAATCCTTTCTAAAAGTTTATTTTGTACACGGTTTAATAATTATAAATCATATCAGTGGGGAATGTTCACAATGCAAACCCTTTTGAATTTTGCATCACATTATGTTTTGGATTTCAGATTTGATGCTTTTTTCAATATTGTGCTTGTGTTTATACCAGATGGTGGAAGAGCATGCCCAAGAGCTTGAACTAAACCTGATGAAGGAGAAGGCTCATTGTTTGAAATTATCAAATGAAGTACATACATTAAAGGAGCACTGTGCTTTTTTAGAACATGAAAATACAAAATTGTGAATGAGGCATAATTCTGGAAATATAAGAACTGATGCTGAATCAGAATGTGATAACTGCAATGTATCCTTTGTCATGCATGTTGTTGACTCTCAGAATGGCGTAAAGGATGAATATTTAGTTAGAGATGACAATAGCAACTCATTGCGGGTAGGAAACTGATATGATCCAAGGTGGTTCATAACAGAAACATGGATTTATCTAAGATCCTAGTGTGAAAACGTCCTCCTCTTAGGCAATAGTCCTTTAGGAAATATTCTTGAAACTCTTTTAGGTCAAAGCAAATTACTTGATTCTTCAGAAGGGCAGTTTAACCTAGAAAGAAATTAAAACCATTGAAAACAATTTTATTCAATGAGTACTTATCAACAAGTAATTTCATCTCTTCACAAATTTAAGATGTCTTAAAAGATCAAAAAAGAAATGAACCAACAGTGCCAACACCTATATAAGCGCAATAACAAGTCGGAAAAAAAGACTCTAATGATTCAAATTTTATTGTCTAGCCACAAAATTTAATAGTGGAAGCAAACTACAGCATTCCAGTTATTCAATTTACATCCATAGCCATGTATGCAGTCCTGACATTAATTATCCATAATTATATACATTGAATTCATGCATTTGTAACTGAACTGAGAAGTAAATAAATGACAAACATAAACATATAGAATGTGGCACTTCATCACATATTCATACCACTTATCTCTCTAACAAAATAATCCTCCAATGGGTTGCAAACAAAAGACGATCCTCCCAGCTTTAGGTTTTGTGTCACACTTAATATCCCTCTGAGAAAGGCCACCACAGAGCTGAAGTTATCATTCCACACAAGTGGCTGTATTAATTTATGGATTAATTTCTTTAAATTAGCTAGGCCATACCCTCGCTTAATCTTACCGTATGCTATGCCCTTCCTCTATCCTCCCGCATAAACATACCCTATGTTATAATGTTGTACTAATGGTAGGTTTTGAACAATTCTTAATGAACCTTGAACTTTGTACTTGTAAATATAACTCCACACCAAAATACGAGACCCAGGTCTTAGTGAGGCTCTTATATTCCATTTCAGAAGCAACGCATCCCACGTGGGGAGTCAGAGTGGAAGGTGTAAACATGCCATAGGGCCTGAAGGGAATTGGAACTTAAAACTAATTCATAAGCAGATAATCAGGGCAGGCCACTTACACATTCCACTCAAGCAGGATGGAGACATGCTTTATTACCCTTACGAAGAAATAGTTTCTTGTAGGCAGTTCAAATGGGGAATATGAACCTCATCATGATTTTTTCTATCCTTTGCTTCATCATAAATGTGCATTTCATGGTCAAGTAAATTCCTTCATTTTGAAAGTCATAAATCTTGATAAGAATATGCCTTTATGCAACTGTGCATTATAAGAACACTGTAGAATACCAGTCTCTCCAACCTTTTCGATAGGTTTAGTCAATCTCAAAAGCTTACTAAACTCTAAATTTTAGTGTAGTCTTATTTTAGGTGACCATACATTATAAGGAAAGTTTAGTTCTTATCAATGGTTATTTATCTTTGTGAACTGTTGTCCAATCATCATGGAATCTGTTTCAGATCTTGTACATCTCAACACATAGCTGATATATATTTTGTTATGCCTAATAGTTTGCAAGTTTTTCAAGTTTAATTCATGCTTAACTAGTTGTCCTACCTTTCAGATAACTGGTATCATCACCTAGAAGCCAAATATACAACCCTTTAAAGGTTTCTCTAAAGACACAATGTTGTAGGAGCAGGGTATTTCTCTTTATATTTGCAACACGACTCTTTAATTATTGAATCCACTATTAGGTGCGCTTATAGCCAAGGAATAATGATTCACAAAGCATAACTCCTCCATACAAAATGGTACCTTTGAAATAGTAAACGATTCAATACTAAATACTTGCAATACTTGCAATTCCCCAAGTCAAAATAATTGCAATTCTTTGAATTCTAGGTCTAGAGATCATTTTTGCAAGACATTACGGTGCATAGGGAGTCAAGTCTCTAATTTTGCAGATGATAATCATCGAGTCTCCATTAGCAATAAGTTTCTAAATCTTCCTCACTCTCAAAATGTTTATCACTTTATTTAAAGCTAAAATAGGCTTCACAATAAGAGAAGAAACCTTTTGCAGTTTGATCACAACCATAGACCTGCTTATTATGGAACCTTCTCAAAGAAAAGGTGAATATACTTTGCATAATTTTAAGTTTATTAATTATCAAAGCAGCAGGTTGTGTTTTAATTTTGATAGCCCATGATGAGGAACATCTGAAACACCTTGAAGCTTATGGATTCTTAATACTGCCGTAGACAAGAGGGAAAGTTCTGTTTCTGACTCTTTGTTTTTGATGCAGTGATGCCATTGGGCTTCGAAATCCTTTCAGGGAGGACTCTTCTTTGGACTATGAGAATGATAGTGATGAAGAATGGGAAGAGGTAATCATCACTAAATCTCTTTGGTAAGATTATTTGTAGTATTTTTATTAGCTTTAGTTACAGGTAAAATTGTACATATCTCTTAGGAATTAGTTTATCATAAATACTAGTTACTGGTAAGTTGTAATAGTAATAATTATGTAGTTTGTATATTGATATATATCATAAATTTGTTTGAATATCATCATTGTCAAGCAATAACAAATTCTTAAAGGGTGCTAGCTCAATGGTAGAGCGCCTACCTAATTATAGGCAAGAGGTTGGTGGTTTGATTCCTGCATGCCCTATCATAAATTTGTGACTACAAAAACGACTAAATTTGCATATATACGACTATTAGTAGCTAATTTCCTGTATCTAAGTAGTATTTAACTTAGTCATTAATATGTTAACATCTAGTAGTTTATTTAGTCGTATATTTGGTCATTAATGGTTGCAATCAGTGACTAAATCAGCGACTAAATCAATGACTAACTCAGTGACTAAATCAATGACTAAATCCATGACTAAATCAATGACTAAATCATTAACTATCAATGACTAAAACAATGACTAAATCAATGACTAAATAATTGACTATCAATGACTAAATCATTGTCTATCAATGACTAAATCAATGACTACTAAGTCAAGCTATTAATGACTAGTGAAATACGACTAGCTATAATATAGTGGAAATTTGCTACTATTGGTCACTGACTCAAAAATAGTTGTTTATAGCCTGATTTTAGTCATTTTTTTAGTCATTAATTTCTCATTTTCTACTAGTGTTTTGTATCTTCCTTTCACTGCATCCACCATTTCCTCAACCATCCCTATCCTTCCATTCCTTTAAATACTGTCTCATCCCCCATGGGAAAGAGGAGGAAGAATTGTGTTGAACACCCAAACTCTGTCAAAATAATTCTTGAGCTATTGGAGGCAAGGCGAATTTAGAGGCAAGGAGCCATTGGAAAGAACTCTCAACACCAAGGCATAAAGGTTGTAGTCTCTCCAATAATTTCTAATAATAAATGTCTTTTCTTTCCCATATTTAATGTATCATTTGTATGTATTGTTTGATTCCTTGGTCACAAGCATAGATCTAGTTTATTATCTTGTATGCTATGATCTTTTTTTTGTTGTTTTCAATATTTTATGGGTTATTTTGTGATAGCAGAGGAGAAAGCTTCAAGAATAGCTAGGAAAACCTTTAAGAGGAGTATTGTGACATTATATTCAAGCAATTAACTAGATCTAGGGAAAGTTTAACATTTTGGGTTTGTGTTTTGTTCTAGACCTATATCATTCAGATATAGGGAAACAAATCCTATCCACAAGAGGTGAGAATTTCCAGCAACAAAAATGATTCTATCACACCTAAATCTCATCACCATCATCTTATGAGATAGGTATTCCCTTTTCTAGTCCAATCTAACTCAGAGTTTATCCTAGAGCAATGAAAGGAAGAAATTATTCCCTTACATTTTTCCTTGTTTTGAGCCAGTAACGCTCCTTTTACATATGAAAAGGGAGGTGCCACTGCTCTTTTCCTTCATGAAAAATGCGTTACCCCCTTAACACCACTTTTTATCTTCAACAAAAGTGTGGTGATCAATTTTTAAAGGAAAAAAAGAAATATTCGAGTGCCTTCTCGAAGCTTTCCTCTGCGGAGCCTCATCCCTATGGTTTAGGAACACCTGTACTCAGGATCCCCCTTAATAGGATCTCCATTCCACCTCATCCAATATTTACTCAACCATCCCTATCCTCCCATGCCTTTAAATACTGGCTCATCCCCCATGCGAAAGAAGAGGAATAATTGTGTCGAACACCCAAAATCTGTCAAAATAACTCTTGAGCTAATGGAGGCAAGGTGAAGTTAGATGCAAGGATCCATTGGAAATAACTCTAAACACCAAGGCATAAATGTTGTAGTTTCTCCAAAAAATTCTAATAAAAATTTTCTTTTCTTTCCCAGATTTACTATATCATTTGTATATATTGCTTGATTCCTTGGTCACGAGCATAGATCTAGTTTATTATCTTGTATGCTATCATCTTTCTCTTGTTGTCTTCAATATTTTACAAGTTCTTCTGCAGTAGAAGAGGAGAAAGCTTCAAGAATAGCAAGGAAAACTTTAAGATAAGTATCACGGCATTATATTCAAGCAATTAACTAGATCTAGGGAAAGTTTAACATTTGGGTTTGTGTTTTGTTCTAGACATGTACCATTCAGATCTACAGAAACAACTCATGTCCACAGGAGGTGAGAATTTCCAGCAACAAAAATGACGACTCTGCTGGGGACTACTTTGAATTCTAAATCTTTGGTAAGTTGAAAACTCCACCTTCATTTTTAATTTGTAGATCTACTTTTTCAATTGATAGATATGTAGATATGCTTTGAATTTGATTGATTTTCCCCTACCAACCTCTGGATATCATGTTGTTGTTGATGTAATTGTAACTTCGGAATGTATTCACTTGTATATCTTATATTGTATTTTATTGTACCCATATGTTCCTATTGGGAGAATCATTAATATAATTAAATCATGTTGTTATATTTTTATCATTAAAGCTAGCATTATCTTAGGATCTTTAACTGAGAGAATAACAAGCACAACAATTAAACATAAGAGACAATGAACACATAATTTTTCCTCAAGGAAACCATAATGGAGAAAACCCCAAAACTTCCTTAGAGATAGAATCAGCACCAAAAGCAAAACCCCAAAAAATAGTAAGATGATCTCCCGACAGCAGTAGTCTCTCTCTCTTGTCCCAATAACTTCTTCTCTCTTAGATATGCACTACAACTGAGTGTGAGTGAATGTGTTATAAATCGAGAGGCTCACTCTCTATTTATACTAATTCTTGACATGAAAATAACTCACTAGGGCCGATTTCTCTAGGAGAGTCTAATAACCCTAGGGACCCACAACTGCGGGGAATTTAACCCTTGATCAATAGGAGAGTTACCCACAATGACTTTACATGACTTGTTTACATTATTGAATCTCCTGATAGGAACATCGGGGCATGAAATGACTCAAATACATTACAGACACTTCCTCGAATAAACATCGGGGTACAATACATAGGAGATACAACTGAATACATTTTGAAGTTACAAATACATCAACACTCCCTCTTAACTAGGAAGGTATTCTCTCAACATAATTTATCAGAACTGGTCTTCTTCTCTGTATCAACTGGATCATCATCGATCTCTCATCATATTCTTCTTCAAGTCATCTTCATTACTAGATCTGGATCATCACTCAAACTGGATCATCACTATTGGATCATCATCACTGGATCTAGATCATCATTGGATCTAGATCATCACTACTGGATCATCATCACTGGTGTTATCTCTTGATTCTTCTCATCACAGGAATTTCTACAGAGCCAACCCTTTTTCATGCTGGTTGTAGGCCTAGCCTCCATGTAGGTCTTCTTCAGCGCTTATATCTGACCCTAAGTCAGAATGGCCCACCCAACACTTACATCTGACCATGAGAGGAACACATCCAACACCATGTCAGAAAGGCATGCCCAACACTCACATCCAACTATGAGAGGAACCAATGTAGTCATATATGTCAGAAAGGCCCAATAGTCACATCCACTGGCATGATAGGACACACCATCTATCATCCATGGAAAGGCTCAACACTTACATCTACTTCCATATTAGGACACACCATCTACTATCCATAGAAAGGCACAACACTTATATCCTTTGGAATAGCATGACACACCATCTACTATCCAAGGAAGGGCTCAACACTTATATCTACTGGCATGGCAGGACACACCATCTACCATCCAAAGAAAGGCTTTGCACTTACATCCATCGGCATGATAGGACACACCCTCTATCATCTGGGGAAAGGATCTGCACTTATATCTGATCATGTGGGAACCAATCCCACAGTCACATTAGAATGGATCTGCACTTACATCTGATCATGTGGGAACCAATCCCACAGTCACATTAGAATGGATCTCATCCCTAGGCTGAGGATTCCTGGTAACTGACCAAGTGCTTCCATTCTCCCAGAGAATAGAATTCAACACTTATATCTGATCATGTGGGAACACATCCCTCAATCACATTAGAATGGCCCTCAGCTCTAGACTAAGTATTCCCGGTAACTGACCAGGTGCCTCCATTCAGAGAATGGTGTTCAATGCTTATATCTAATCATGTGATAACACATTTCATAGTCACCTCAGAATGGCTCAGCACTCACATCCAACCATGGAAGGAACCAATCCTCTCACCATGACAGAATGTCTCAGCCCTTACATCTGACCATGGAAGGAACGAATCCTCTCACCATGTCAGAATGGCTCTCAGACTCATCACTTCCCCTTGGAGGGAACCTAGATCTGGAGAACAACAAGATTCTCCCCAAAGTACTCAAACTTCACTCTGGCTAATGGCTTAGTCAACACATCAGCTATCTATTCGTCTGTCGCAACATACTAGAGCTTCACTGCTCCTCTCTACACCATATCCCTGATATAGTGATATATGATCTCAATATGATTCTACTTGTCTTGGAACACTGGGTTCTTATACAACTTCACACAACTCTGGTTGTCACAATATATACAAGTAGCATCTAATTGGAGATCAAATAAATCAGACAATAGCTTCCTTAGACATACTGCCTCATAACTAGCTGAACAAGCTGCAACATACACTACTTCAGCTATACTCAGTGCCATGCAAGACTCTTTCCTGCTAAGCTAAGAGATCACACCTGATCCCATACTGAAGCAGCACCCTGAAGTGCTCTTTCTATCGATGGCACTACCTGCCCAATCTTAATCAACATAACCTTCCAGGTTAATCTTCTAATCAGCCTTATACTTGAGCCCATAATCAGGTCTACCCTTTAGGTACCTCAGAATATGCTTTGCAGTAATCAAGTGAACATGTCTCGGATCTGTCAAGAACTGGCTCAAGGTGTTCACAACAAAGCAAATATCTGGTCTCATATTCATCAGGTACATCAAGAACCCAATCATCTAACCATACATTGTAGCATCAACCGTCTCTGATGAAGCATCACTTAGAAGCTTCATATTCGATGCCATGGGTGTGGTCATGGTCTTGCAATCCATCATCCCGAACCTCTTCAGGATCTCTACTGCATAGTTCCCTTGACCGAGGGATATTCCATCCTTATTCTTCCACACCTCCATGCCTAGAAAATAATGTATCATTCCCAAGTCCTTCATTTCAAACTCGACATCAAGCTTCCTCTTAATTATATCAGTAATCAACCCATCTCCACCTGTTACAAACAGGTCATCTACATATAGTAGGAGTATCATTGGGTTCCCTTCTTCAACCTTGTAGTAAAGGTTGGAATCTACTTTACTCTTAGTAAATCCCAAAGTCATCAGTAAGCTATCCATCCTGTCATACCATGTCAAACCTCAGGATATTGTGCAGTCACTCCCTCTGAAGCGAAGCATCATACTCCCTCTGTATTTCGTACTCTATACACTGAAACATTCTGTATAGGAGTGACAAGTAGCTTCCTCTGCTACTATTATTCTATGTATCCATCTAAGGTCACTGGATACCAATATCCTCTATCTTGAACCTTTTCAAAATTTCTTATTGCACCCATCTGTGAGCTTTTCATCCTCTATAGGCTTTCATCTTCAACCTTGTAGCAAAGGTTAAGATATTCATTACTATAGGTGATCTTCAAGCTCCTCATGTATGTGTTATCCCATGGGTGTCTTCTGAGCTCATACAAGGCCTTCTTTAATTTGCACACATGATTCTTCCTATCACATGTCTTAACTTCTTGTGGCTACAAATGTCTCTTCGTAGTTTATGCCTTCTTTCCATGAGAAGCCTCGTGCTATGAATCTTGCCTTATATCCCACGATTTTTCCATCTACTGCATGATGGAACTACAAACTTCCCTTTAGGTCTCGATACTGAATACTAAACATCATTCTTCTTGAACTAGTCTTCCCTTTCTTCTTGGTTAATTCTTCATAGCTGGAAGGTTCTTCATTAATGATGTCACTACATTTGTCATATTATTCTTCATCTTCAATTTTCGTCACTTGTTCTTCGGAACAAGTCTCATCCTTCTTTGCTTGTAGGTGATTGTATGGGATCTTTCCTACAAGTCAAATGCATTAGTTGTATGGTTAGAAACATTTCAAAAGGAATATTCATAATGGAAAATTCTTATGCATAAATATATGTTCATGCAACTATTTTATCCAATACAACATTCATCCTTATCTCACGGAAACGTTTCTAGATGCCTTCCATCTCTACCAGGACAACATTGAGATTGTGCACTGATCCAATATGTCAGCAAAGAGGTTTTGTTCTAGATAAGTAGCAATGGAGAGTTGTATAGTACCATGAGCTACTTACCCATCACATGCATATTAGTAGTATACTGTCATTAATGCAAACAGTCTATCATGCATAATACATCAACTAAATATAAGCAAATGCATAACAAAACAATATCATGAAATGACAATTGAATACTTATCTTTATTTATTTCATGGGTAGACTCCTCTGTGAGCCTTCTGCTTCATCATCTTCTTCATTCATGACATCATCATTTCTTATCCAAATGCTAAGGTGGATAAGAGGTTCTTCAATAATTGAGTTCTTCGTATTCCTCATCGCTTGAGGGATCTTCTTTGAATCGTAAGCGCTTGATCTTCAGTTGCTCCCATCTTCTCTTTCTCTTATTGTGAGTCGATCTTCTTCTTGTGTGCACTCTTCCCACAGTGTACTAAAACTGACTAGCTTCTTTCTGGCATGGATTTATTAAATAAAGGAGTCCCATGATCTAGGGAGACCATTCAAGGTGGTCATCACAATTTCTGCATTCTCCACTTCTTCATCTATTGCTTCAAGTTGTTCCTTGATCTGAGAGACTATTGTAAAGTAATACTGGATGGTTTCCACATTCTAGACCTTTACATTCTTCAATTGGTTTCTCAGAGTCATCATTCACCTTTGATCAAAATATTTTACTGAGTGTTCGACATCATATCATCTATTCACACTCAGGAGATTGTACCAAGGTACCTTGGGAATCATTGACATCAATAGTGATTTCCCTCACACTTGTTAACGGTTCTCATCATTGATCAGTAATCAAGTGGTTTCTACCATGTTCGACATCAAGATATGGATAGAATCGTACTTTGTAAAATACAAGATGAATACCGTGGGTATATGTTAAGCCGTCATTGCTTTCCCCAGGTTGCGATGGATTATTTTGTATGAGTCTTAGCATGGATCCACATTTGTATGTTCATGGTTGTGTTCATATTTGCATATGTATGACAAAGATCTACATTGTACATCTGGTAGCTACCTCCAAATTTGAGTTTTCTTCGCATGGATCTACGCTGTATTTTAGAAGCCATGAATTATTGTATCTCACATGGATCTACGCTGTATTGGTCGGAAGCCATGTTGTGAGTCATTTGTGACATGTATCAAAATGTAAAAGGTTCCACAGAAAGTTTGTGATACTTGAGAAGTGCCGACCATTGAAAAATTTTGTCGAAACTATACCTTGTTCTATCAAAGTATTTTGCCTATTGTTTCCCTCTAGCCATCATACTTTGGGGGGCATTCTGTTACACCTAAATCTTGTCACCATCATGTTATGATATACGTATTCCCTTGTCTTCTCTAATCCCTCAGATTTTGTCCTAGAGAAATGAAAGGAAGAAATTATTCCCTTTCATTTTTCCTTGTTTTGAGCCAGTAACGCTCCTTTTACATAGAAAAAGGGAGGTGCCACCATTATTTTCCTTCATGAAAAAGGGTGTTACCCCCTTACACCATTTTTTTTCTTAAGCAAAAGTGTGGTGCTCGGGTTTTAAAGGAAAAAATGAAGCTTCGAGAGGCTTCTTGAAGATTACCTCCATGGAGCTTCATCACTCTAGTTTAGGACCACCTAGAGCTCGAGATCCTTTATTTTTATATCTTCCTTCCACCTCATCCACCATTTCCTCAACCGTCCCTATCCTCCCATGCCTTTAAATACTGGCTCATCCCCCATGGGAAAGAGGAGGAAGAATTGTGTTGAACACCCAAGCTCTGTCAAAATAATTCTTGAGCTATTGGAGGCAAGGAGCCATTGGAAGGAACTCTCAACACCAAGGCATAAAGGTTGTAGTCTCTCCAATAATTTATAATAATAAATGTCTTTTCTTTACCATATTTAATGTATGACTTGTATGTATTGTTTGATTCCTTGGTCACAAGCATAGATCTAGTTTATTATCTTGTATGCTATCATCTTTTTTTTGTTGTTTTCAATATTTTACAGGTTATTTTGTGATAGCAGAGGAGAAAGCTTCAAGAATAGCTAGGAAACCTTTAAGAGGAGTATTGTGGCATTATATTTAAGCAATTAACTAGATCTAGGGAAAGTTTAACATTTTGGGTTTGTGTTTTTTTCTAGACCTATATCATTCAAATATAGGGAAACAAATCTTGTCCATAGGAGGTGAGAATTTCCAGCAACAAAAACGATTTTGTTACACCTAAATCTCATCACCATCATCTTATGAGATAGGTATTCCCTTTTCTACTCCAATCCCTCATAGTTGATCCTAGAGAAATGAAAGGAAAATATTATTCCCTTACATTTTTCCTTGTTTTGAGCCAATAACGCTCCTTTTACATATGAAAAGGGAGGTGCCACTACTCTTTTCCTTCATGAAAAATGCATTACCCACTTAACACCACTTTTTCTCTTCAACAAACATGTGGTGATTGAGTTTTAAAGGAAAAAAAGGAATATTCGAGTGCCTTCTCGAAGATTGCCTCCGCGGAGCCTCATCCCTATGGTTTAGGAACACCTGGACTTGAGATCCTCCTTAATAGGATCTCCATTCCACCTCATCCAACATTTAATCAACCATCCATATCCTCCCATGCCTTTAAATACCGGCTCATCCCCCATGGGAAAGAAGAGGAAGAATTGTGTCGGACACCCAAAATTTGTCAAAATAATTCTTGAGCTAATGGAGGCAAGGTGAATTTAGATGCAAGGATCCATGGGAAAGAACTCTCAATACCAAGGCATAAATGTTGTAGTCTCTCCAAACATTTCTAGTAAAAAATTTCTTTTATTTCCCATATTTACTGTATCATTTGTATATATTGCTTGATTCCTTGGTCACAAGCATAGATCTAGTTTATTATCTTGTATGCTATCATCTTTCTCTTGTTGTCTTCAATATTTTACAGGTTCTTCTGCAGTAGCTGAGGAGAAAGCTTCAAGAATAGCGAGGAAAAACTTTAAGATAAGTATCATGGCATTATATTCAAGCAATTAACTAGATCTAGGGAAATTTTAGCATTTGGATTTGTGTTTTGTTCTAGACCTGTACCATTCAGATCTAGGGAAACAACTCATGTCCACAGGAGGTGAGAATTTCTAGCAACAAAAACGGCCACTCTGTTGGGGACTGTAGTAGGTTTCTCCCTTGCTACAAAGAAGGAATGGATACCTTCCATTTATAGGACGAAAGGGTAGGGTTTCTATGAGAATGAAAGAGTAAAAAGGAAATAGATTGAAATAGAAATGAAAGAAAACCCCTCTGCACACAAGGTTATGGGTTAAGCTCCAAGACCCTGCATACAACTATTAGAAAAGCTCAAAGACCTGCAAGGAAACAAGGGAAACCTACAAGAACATGTTAAGCAACAGATCTGCAAGAAATAATGTTAGAAAACAATAAGATAAACAACATAAAATAGAAATTATACCTTCTTGTTGAAATGGGCCACCATGCCCTAGCTTGGGGGAGCACCTCTCTTAAGAATGGGGAGCTATGGCTCAATGGAAGGATGGGTGAGAGGGAGGTTGAATGGCTTGAGAGGCAAATGGTCTCAAGGCACTCACTCGGGCAGCATAACAATATGGAAAGAAGGAATGTTTTGAGAGTGACCCCCATCCCTCTATTTATACTTTTTCTTAAGACTGTTAGGGTTTTAAACCCTTGGTTGGGGCTTTAGGCCCCTTTTTTGGGCTTTTAGCCCCTTTCGCTCAATCTTTAGCTCTTTTGGGGGTCTTAAGATCCTTTGAGGGGTTTTAGCCCATTTTTGGAGGCTTTAGCCCCTATGAGAGCTATTTTGGCTCTTTTTAGGGGGTTTTAAGCCCTTTTTCATATTTTTAAGCCTTCTTGAGGGTGTGGGGGTCAAATGGGGTCAAATGAGGGTCGTACATGGATGTCCTTGGGTGATGTAGGCCATGTGGAGCTGAGTGAGGGATTTTTTAGGTTAATAGATTACCCCCTGATGTGTGAGGGTAGGATCTCATCGTATGGTTGATGGACATCATAGGATTTTCTTATGGAGAGGTGGTGCATCCTGGGATGGGGCATGGTGGCTTTTGGTTTTTGTATTAATATGGTTCCCATCAATGGGTGAGATACAAATAATGCGTGACATGTATATGGATGAGGAGGGCATCCCCATGCTTATAACGATGTCAAATGAATAATGTGATCTAAGCTCTATAATACAAGAGCTGATCATGTACACCTATTGTTACAATAATGGTTGCCTCAATGAGAGGATAAGTACAATACCGATATGAAGAACTGCTACATTGGACCCATGGAATTCTCATGGAATGTTATATCTTCATGATTGATGGCCTACTAGATTTGGAATGGTACATAGCTGTATGGACTCACTGATGGAGATTCAGAGTCTCTGTGGTAAAAATATGTTGCATCAATCATAAATCTATATAGAAGCACTACCAGGGCTTCTGAACACTATCTCCAATGCAACTTGGAAATCATAAGGGACATAAACCTATTTAAGTCCCTTGAATAGACTCATCAATGTTCTAGGGTTAGGTGACATCCGGGGTCTTCGACCAAACACTGCACAGACCAATACCCTGTACGAATCTCAATAGTGCAATGATGTAGCTGGAGTCGAGCACGTGAGAAACAACCATCCCTAGAGGCACTAAGGACTTATCTCAAGTGGTCCAAGGAACTCATCAATGAGGTTAATGAAACCAAGATACAGGGACCTCTGGTTCTATCCTATGGAATACATGTGTTGTCGTCAACAGAGGGAGACCTGCCCCTGGTCAAGGCAATGGTGTTTCCTTGACAAGAAGCGCGAATTAGATAACCGAAAGATGTGATACAATCGGAGGACTGACCCACTGAATGGGGGGGGGGAGGGAAAAAGTTGAACAGGGGCAGGGGGAGTGTAGTAGACTCAAACTTCCTTTGTTCAGAGTATGATGGAAGGGCAGACCAAGCAGCAAATGAAATTGGCTCATGGGAAAGGGATCATAGCTGTAATACCAGGAATGTAACTATAGATGGGAAATACTCGGGGGAGGTAGGCACTTTTGATTTTGATAGGATCCAAGGAAGACACATCATAGAATACTCTAAACAAAGGTGACCCAAAGTGGGAATGCTACCAAATTGTTATCTTTGGGGTGGTGTCTACAGACACCATTCTGGTACGAGCTTGTGTATTTTTGGTGAGCCCAAGAAAGTAAATGCTTGATGGTGTTTTCAATTTTAGAGAGTCTGAAAGCATGAAGAAGACTCCAGTGGGGGCTCTTTTTCATTGGTAGTCTCCTATGCCCAAAAAAGGATAAAAGTATACACAGGATAGATCGCCCATTCTTTAGGGGATGAGAGACTTCTTTACCATTGGTAGTCTAGTCAGGCCGGGAAAGCTTAAACCTATACTGGTTGTACGGTCATTCAGATACTTTTACGATCATGAACGAGACCAAGTTTTCTCGAAGATATTTTCTTGATGAGAAGGCTGGAAAAGAGCTTAACGACAACCCATGGTGAGCTTTTTTGTAAAGTTCGGCCCCTCTGCCTGAGAAAGCATATAAGTATGCAGAGGAGAACGGTCTTGGCTTGAATGTGCCAAGGTGGTCCTTTTCATTTGATGGTCTACATAGTCCACCAAAGGAGATAAACGAGATGATGTAGATGCCCTTTCCTATACTTTAACGAGCGGGAAAGGAAGCAGCTATGCTCAGCCATCTTTTCATTCTTTTAGGAGTTAGAAAAGAGCTTAAAAGAAACTCTAGTATGGTCAACCAATTGCGGTGGCATAGGTGGTGCTCCATGTTGGGACAGTGGACAGTGGTCCAAAGGTTGTATGTGCAGTATGGATGGAGCAAGTGGCTCTTATACATACCAATGCATGCATGGGATAGATCACGGC
Organism: Pseudotsuga menziesii; assembly: GCA_001517045.1. NCBI lineage: Eukaryota > Viridiplantae > Streptophyta > Pinopsida > Pinales > Pinaceae > Pseudotsuga > Pseudotsuga menziesii. The sequence continues at coordinate 141,725 of LPNX010298070.1, forward strand.
AGAGGCATGTGAGTCAGTGCAGTAGAGGCATGCAAACAGAGGTGGATCTTAGATAGAGGTTAGGAGAGCTATGTGTGAGTTGTGGTGGACAAACTTGACTACATGTGATGTGAGTGCAAGTCTGGAGATGGTTATATTCCAAGTGCATGCAAAGGAAATTATCTATCCTCCGGATGATGGTCCAGAAACCTACATAAGGTGCGGTGGGTAGATTAGACAGCTATTTGTTAAAATAAAGTGATGTGCCTTATGGATGGTGGCTCGAGAACCCACATGACTAGCAGTAGGATGCAAGTACAAGTCCAGAGACACTTGCATCACGATGTTATGGCTCGTAAATTGAGGTAACTTTCAAGAAGTGGTCTCAAAAATTACTTTTTAAAAATGAGACAATGGTCTCATAAAAAGGATAAAGGGCAGAATTTGAGCCCAGAGGTGTGAGAGGTGTCTCGAATAGGTTCCGGGTGACTTTGGATTAGCAGCTAATGGTGCTTCCCCTGACTTGTGGTAAAAAACATTGAAAAACAAAAAGGGATAAAACTACGCTATAAGGGACTCATAGTGGTGGTATCAAGCATAGAATATCTTGAGGTAGAGCCAATTACGTGGATTCTTCAAGAGGAGACCATCTGAGTCAGCGAAGAGGTATGCCCCCTTGCTGAGACGAAGGTCACTGGCAAGGCGGGGTGACAGAATCTGGTCTTTTATGGGAAGAACCGATTCCACACTATGGTTTAAAGGGAATGGGGTAAAACTGGAGGTGGTCTTACAGATCTCTCCATCATCGTGTAAGTGGTGATGTGATAGATCAGGTGGATCTTCCACAGTCGATGAGATGGAAGGGAAACTGGTGCTAGTGATCATGTAAATGGTATTGGTTGTGGTTTTGGTGGCCTTTCCCCTAGTCTCTATTGGAGTAAGAGGGGCAGGCTTGGAGATGGGAGGAGTCTTTGATGGAATTGGAGGTAGGTTCAACATCATCTCAATTGGCTAGACATGAGTCAACACATCCTAGGGCCTCAGAGGTAGCGTAGGTGGTTCAAGGTACCACACAGGAACTCCGAGTGTGAAATCCTGTAAATTGCAGGTTTCCAAGACAGATTTGCTCACGATCCCAAATGGTAGGAAAAGGAAAAGGATCATGTTGAGTGGGAATGAACCACATTGTTTCCCTAGTAACTAAGGTTGAGGTTGCAACCAAGGTTACATCTGTGGCCAGGGTTGCGGTTGCGGATGGATCTGCAACTGTGGTTGGTGTTGCGGCTACTGATGCTGCTGCAACTGTGGATGGTGCATGTCGTCCCATGGGTATTCTGTGGAGGTTAAGGCTTTAAGCATCTCCTCATCGTTGCAGAAGAAATGAAGAGACAGGTCTGATGGACCGTTGGTGATGGTTGAGACAAGAGGGTTTGTAGAACTGGACATCATGTAAATGGACATGATGTCTAAAGAAGGAGGTGGGGGGCGAACTTCTTCGATCAGGGTGATCTTAGATTCGAGGGAATGATGTCGAAGGTTGGTTAAAGCCATTCGGAACTCGAACAAGTCTTTCCAGTGGTGAGAATAGTGTCCATACAAACTATAGAGGGCACAAGCATGGTTTGTTCTCAATGACTTGTTTCTCACTATTGGCCCACTTGGAAGTTTAACCACGGAAAGGTTTTTTGTTGTATCCATGGCATCCAAATGTGCATGGATTATGGGAATCTCAGGGTAGTTTTGAGTTGGATGGCCCTATTCTTCATAGATGATGCAAGGTGGGATCTATCGAGGTTTAGCGGTAGCTTTTTCATTTTTTCCCTTGGCCATTTTTGAGTGGGGCGGTGCAGATGCGGGTGCGGTGGTTGGTTTTTGCGGGCCGGGTGGAGGATGAGATTCGACTGCAATGGGTTGCATGTGGCCCTAAGAATACCTGGGGAATTGGTGGTTGAGCCAGTGGATCCAGGTACCACACGAGAATTCCCAATGTAAAGTTGGGTAAGTTTAAGGTGGCCATTACTGTCTTGCTCATGACACCAGGAAGGGGAAAGAGGAAGGTAATTGTGTGGACTGGGGAGGAGCCCAAATAACTCCCTGATGGTTTCATGTGGGGGTGAGGTTGTGGTGGTGGTTGTGCATGATGTTGGGGCTGTGGATGATGCTACAGCTGTGGATGATGCTGCAGTTGCTGATGATGTTGCGGCTGCTGATGGTGTTGTGGCTATGGATGGTGTTGCGGTTGCGGTTGGGGCTACGGCTACTGATGGTGTTGTGGCTATGGATGGTGTTGCGGTTGCGGTTGGGGCTACGGCTACGGTTGTTGTTTGGGTGCAGCAGTGCTGGATGAGAGCATGCAAAAATCCACAGTCTCATTTGGTGTTGGCGGTGGTGACACTAAGGGGAAAGAATCCGTCATGGTGGTATCGGAAAACAACCCAGGACCCACATTCAACAATAGGGAGGTTGGTGTGTTGTCAACAATGGTGTTGGCCGCAGGGATAACATTGGAAGGTGTGGTCAGCCCTTGCAGATCAATGGTGTTGATCGTAGGGATAACGTTGGTGGGTGTCATTAGCCATTGCAGATCGTGATAAGTCAGTTGGTCAACCGTCATGATTTTCCCTTCATGGGGGAATATCATGAGACAGAAAACAGTTGATGCTACGGCTCTCATGGCATACATATAACTTCTTTTGAGGAGAAGGTTATAGTCCAATTGAGCATTGACAACCTCTATGTCAACCAGTACTATTTTCTCAGCTAATGTGATAGGGACATGTGGGAGGCTTCCTTGGGCTTTAGTGGGATGGCCATCATAAGCCCGTAGAGTAGTAGAGGATGGTTCCAAAATTGGGGATCCAAGCTTCTACCAGACTAGGGTAGACATAATGCACGTGGATTCCCCCTCATCCACTATGCACCGGTGTATGACCAAATTCTAGATAGACACTGGGATTTGGAAGGCAATAGTTGATGGCATATACGGTTCTCCATTCTCTGTGTCGAATGTGATCAACTTGGAGTCAAAGGGGTCCACGACACCAAGGGAAGCTAGTAAGGATTTCCACTACATTGGGAAAGTTTTGAGTACCTCAAGAGTGGACATGGTGGTAGGTGTTTGGGCCAAATCATCCACAATGCTGTAGCTGACGGTGGCTCTAGCCGTGGTGTTGTTGGAAACCTGACATATGGCGGGGCCTGGGAAAGGGGGTAACTGAAGAGGTGCATTGGTTGTTTTAGATGTAGATGTCACTAATGTGTCAGCAGGTTCGGTGTTGGTTCCATACTGATTTCATCTAGTTTGTAAATTGAACTCTTCAGTTGTCATAGCTAGCAGGTGGTGAACACCTGTTTCTACCATCGGAGGTGCCCCTGGGACGTTGGGATTGGGTTGGGGAGGGGGCATATTTGCCACCAATCCTTGGACTGGTAATGGGTTTTGGAGCAGCATAGGAGGAGGTCCTGGTGGTGCTGGGTTGGTTTGGGCTTGGTCTGTTGTATTGGTGGCATGTTGAACCTTGTTTCTAATGGCCTGTTTGGCACGACCCATGAAGGGACACTCATATGTCTAGTGCCCGTAGACCTCTCATAGTGTGCATGGTTGGTTTGTATGCAACAGAGTGTTGTGCCTCAGTGCATTTGGTTGTTGAGTATTTTGGGCTAGCCGGGTCGCCGCAGAATTGTTGGGAGGATTTGGTTGTTGACCGCCTCCTTGCGGTTGATTGTTTCCTTGGTTCTGAGGTTGGTTATTCCTGGATTTCCCTTGTTGGTTATTGGGGGCTGGCTACTTGGGATGGTTTTTTTGTGCAAACACCTGTCCCAATAGAGCAGGTGGAGCAGGGGTGGGGGCTTAAACAACTTGCACCGGTAGTGCATAGTAGACTTGGGTGGGTTTTGGTGCCATAAATGTGGGCATCTGTCCCACGTATTGTTGTGTTGGCCAAGCTAATGCATGGGCCTATTGCAGTGGCACAGGTTGTGCATAACAAGTTGTGGCTCCAGACTTGGACATCATTGTTGCATAGTTCGGAGTTGGGTTTTGGTAGGAAACACTAGCGGTGTTGCTTGGTTGTGGTGGGACTGCAGGCAAAACCTATGATGCCATCTACAGCATGGGATGCCCTCGGTGCATCACGTTAAGAGGTGCCTACACGCGGAGCGTCTGGAATGACAGTGTAAAGGTATCCAGACTGTGCATAGATCAGGTCAAATTGCTAGGATTTCAAGATGGCCTCCTCTTTGGATTGGGGACGTTCAGATGTGATATCCTTTGCTATGGGTGGTAGCAAAGTTTTTAGGAACCAGTCCAGGAAGATCCTATCATCAATTTGGATCTTGCACAAACTACGGCGTCACCAACTTTGGTGTGGCCAATCACTCAAGAAGAGGTATATTGTGCAATGAAAGTGATGGATGATGGGAAATCACCAAGGACAAATGGTTTCAATATATAATTCTTCCACCATTTTTGGCCTCTTGTTTAGGTATAGGTTTGGAAGCTTGTGGAAGACTCAGTAGTTCAAAATATGTTCTCTTTGTCTTAAATGTGACCTTTCTCTCACTCATCCCCGAGGAAGAAAAACGTGAGGAAGCCAAGAACTTCAAGTTGAGAGTCCTATGCAATTTAATATACAAGCTTATTGTTAGAATAATCAACCCATACTATACCCATATTTGACATTATTAAATCATTTTTGTCTTATTCCTAGATTCCTAGATTCCCTCTCTATGCTAGTTGACTTCTACATGTTCCTAGAAGTCAATACTTGCTAAAATAGGTCATGGAGCACTTTGGAATCATCCTGGAAACATATTTAGCACGTCTTCTTTATTCCTGGTTCCTTAAAGCACATATCTTGTTTTTTGAAAGTTGCCTTGCTTTACAGCAGTTTTAAGGCATAAAGGAAAAGCTAGTCTAGGGGAACTTGCCTTGTTTTTTTACCACATCCTCCTACTTCATTTTATCCATAAAAAAGAATGAATGAGTTATATTTCCACCACTTATTATCTTTCCCACTTGATTTAGCTAATTCATGAGGATATTCATGGATTTGGAAAGTCCTTTTTGCACCTATGGGGGATTTAATTTTGTTTAGTAATCTTGCTTTTTGACCAATTTGAATAGAAACCTATTGCTTTCAAATATATCATTTAATTATATATTTGAGAATCCTATTACTTCATATGGTTGGATAATGTACACTTATTCAATACAGGATTAAGTTATGCTCCAATTTCAGTCTCCTTTTGTGTGAATTTTGCATGTTTAATTAGCAATTTTGTGAGTGTAATTGATCTATATCTTGGGTTATATTTCCACATGGTATCAGATCCTTTGTAGATATATTTCTCTCCTTCCAAATTTTTATTGCAAGTTCGAAATCACTGAATGGGAGCGCATTCTGCTGACTGGAGGGCACAGGAGCTGAGATATGGACCAATCTCAAAGGATCAGCTTGACTACATTCAATTTCTTCGAATGGAAAGCTAAGATGGAGATATTATTGAGAGAGAAATGTCTCTACAAGGTTACCATGGCTACTGAGGTAGAGCCCAATGCAGCTGTAGAGAAAATCAAATGGCACAACAGGAGGGATGAGGCCTATGGTCTTTTTTGTCTGAGTATTTCAAGAGACCTCCTCTTTCATCTTGATTCACTGACATCTCCTAATGAGGTGTGGGAGAAGCTTGAAGAGATTTTTGTAAATACAAATGAGATGAGAGGACATCAAATCGAGAATTAATTGATCTCCTTGAGTCCCAATAGCTTCGAATCATTGCAACTCTATTTTACCAAGTTTAAGGCCCTTGTTTTGCAATTAAAACAATGTGGGATTAAAAAGGAGGAGAAATTAGTTTTGACCATTCTCTCAAAGATTGGTCCTGACTATTTAGTATTTGTTTTGACCTTCTATGCAACTAAATTGATAGCTTGAACCTGGAAGATGCCTAATCTTGTTGATTTCATGGAATCCATCACTCATGAGCAAGATAAATTGGTGATGATGGGCACCATCAAACCTTCCAAAGACCAAGCTTTGGTTGCTAGAGATTCGAAGGTGGATTCAAAAAGAAATAAAAAAGATAAAAATCCACCTAAGAAAAAGAGAGACAAGGAAAAGTCTCAAGAGGAGTCCTCATGCTCCAAGAACAACCCCCAAAAGAAGAAGAACAAAGGAGAAATGAGCAAGTGCACATACTACAGTAAGGGCTATCATCTCGAGAGATATTGTATGAAAAATAAAATTGACAAGCTGACCCAACTCCTAGAGAAGAACGGTTGGAGACATTTACCACCATACACACTCTTTTTGGTCAATTTGGCCTAATTAAACCACTATCCTAAGTTTTATTGACTTAATTGACATCAGAGGAGTACTGTATGACATTAGCATGAGCACACCCATGCCTACCTTCAATCAAGGAGGCTAACTAAGCCTTCTCTTTCATTCGGGGAGGCTAACTGGAGCACTCCAAGGGTGATATGAGTGTCATAAATGCACTTAATTGATAACTGATGGTTACAATCAGTTAAATAGAGCAGTGAAGGCACCTCCTTTCATTAAATTGATTATTTAATTAATATTTAATGAACTGGAGTCAACAGGGGTGCGTCCAACCAATTTTGATGGTCAGTTACACTTCAGTTAACCTCATCGGGATTAATTAGAGTAATTGATGCACTACCACTTGGTGGTTGGATTGCAGTGACATGTGTCTGAGCTACTTTCAGTTAGACTCAGTCATTTATTGCACTCTGACTTCAGTTAGGACTCAGTTGAGTCAATTAGGGTTTTAATCAGTGGTTAACTAGAGTGTTCACTGTGGCTTACATTAAGTCAAAGCTAGACTCACTCATTCAATTCGAATGACCTCCTTGGGAATTCAAATTGTCTTGGCATTCATGCATCTGGCATGATCATTGTATTGTATCAACATTCTTTCATTTGACTATACAGAGCTGCTACTTCCATTGCAGCACCATTTTGCCAATTTTATGCATATTTGTCTGAATTCTTTGTGAGACTGTGTTTTCAGTTCCTAGACCACTGTGACAAATTAATATGGTATTAGAGCTCACATCAGGATGAAGCTAAGATCTCTCAAAAACAATGTTTTTGACAGATCTTGCATGAAAAATTGAGCAAAGCTCAAAAATTCCAACATTGCACCAGAAGCCAAGGCTTACCACTTAATACCCCAAGTAAGGAAATTGTTGGTCAAGATTGCTTGATCAAATATGCTGGGTGTGATGAAAGCCTAAAATGTGCAGGCTGTTTGAGCTTAATATTCCCCTTTTGTTTTGATTTGCAAGTTTTTAACAGGTGAAATCATTCGCTCTAGTAGTTTCAGATGGCTTCTTCCGTAGAACTCTTGACTCCGTTCAATTTCCACTCATGGAAGGGATACATGGAGATCCAGCTACATGCTAGAGGACTCTATAGGGTCACTATGGACACTGAATAAGAGCCTACTTCTATGACAGACAAAGCTAGATTCCTAAACAAGAAAGATGAAGCATTCAGATTCTTGTGCCTCTATGTTTCCTGGGATCTTCTTTTCCATCTCTCGGAATTGAAGACTCCAAAGGAAATTTGGGACAATTTGGAAACCCTGTATGGAAAATAGGATGATTTGAGAGTATACCAGCTTGAGAATGATTTGATGTCTCTCTAGCCTTCCAATTTCAAGACCTTGAATGACTTTTCACAAAGTTAAAGCACATTGTCTTATTGTTGAAGCAATGTAAAGTGGAGAAGGAGGATGATCAACTCATCCTCACCATACTCTCCAAGATTGGAGCTGATTATTCATTTTTTGTCTCTACATTCCATGCGAGGAATCTCACAACCCTTGGATGGAAGATGCCTTCACTCAATGCCTTCATTGAGTCCCTGACAAGTGAACATGATAAGCTTGTCTAGATGGGGATCATCAGATCCTCTCATGATCAATCCCTCCATGTCTCGGGGCCCAAAGATTTGAAGGGTAAAGGAAAGCAACAGAAGAACCAAAAAACCAAATTTGAAGCTCCTAAGCCTAAAGTTGAAAACCAGCAGCATGAAGAGTCTTCCAGCTCAAAGACAAACAAAGGAAAAGACAATCATGGAAGGAAAAAGTCAAGTGTTCATACTACGGGAATGGATTCCACCTTGAACATGCCTACATGAAAAAGAAACTCGATGAAGCTACCTCTCTCCTTGAGAGAAATCACATCAATATTCTGGAAAGCTTTCAGAGGAGAGATCAGCAAGATCAAGAACCACAACATGAAAGAGGTCATTCCCTCATGGCAAGCACTTCGAAGTCCAAAGCATTCTTGATAGATTCTGAAGCTTCGAACCACATGATGGCTGAAAGAGACTCCTTCTCATCTTTGGAGACCAGAAAATCAATTCCCATCCACATGGGAGATGACTCCACCATCATTTTCGAAGGACAAGGTAATGTTGATCTTGAACATGGCTACTTTTCAAATGTTCTGTGCGTACCATCTCTGGCATCAAACCTCCTTAGTGTTTATCAAATGAAACATACGGGAGTTCCCAAGAGGGTATCCTTCAGCCCGGATGATGTAGAGATCACAGAACTTGCATTTGGGAAACTTGTTGCAAAAGGCCTTGCAAACCATCATGCAAAATCCTATGAATTCTCCCATTTTGTGGCGGATGCAAAACCCACCGCACTGCTGACTCATGGAAATGAAGTTAGTAGACTATGGCACAAGAGGTTCATCCATATGAACTTTAACTACTTGCATCAATTATAGAAAAATGCTATGGTTTAAGGCCTCTTGGTCATCAAAGCAACCATTGGAATTTGCAAGGGTTGTGTTGTTGGAAAGCACCCTGAGCATAAGTTCAATCGGGGGAAGGCAAGCTGAGCATCATGAATATTGGGACTGATATATTCTGATATCAGTGGTCCCATGCCTATCACATCCATGAATGGATCAAGGTATCTTCTAAATTTTATTGATGATTTTTCCAGGTACACATGGATCTTCTTTATCAAAAAGAAGTCTGAAGTCTGTGAAAAATTCATTGAACTAAAGGCCTTGATCGAGAATGAATCTAGCCAAAAGATCAAGATCTTGAGATCTGATAATGGTAGGGAGTATGTCAATAATGATTTGATGCACAGATGTTCCCAAAGTGGTATTCAGGTCCATCATTCAGTTCCCTACACTCCCCAGCAGAACGGTGTAGCGGAGAGGAAGAATCGGTCTCTCAAGGAGATGACCACCTGTATGTTGGAATCAAAGAAGTTGGCTACAAATTTGTTGTCTGAAGCCATGCATGCTACAGAATATATTCAGAATAGAGTTAGACACTCATATTTGAAAGGGAATACCCCTTTCAAAGCATACTTCGGACACAAGTTGGATGTGTCGAATCTGCGGTTCTTTGGGTCCACTGCATGGGCCCGAATTCCACTTGATAAAAGGAGGGCTTTGCAACCACAAAGCATAGAATGTCTGTTTATTGGGTATCCTAGTGAATCAAAAGGTTTCAAGCTACTAGATATCAAAACAAAATATATCATCATTGAAAGGAGTTCCAAGTTCGATGAGCCTCTTCAAGAGGTGGAACTAATGAAGGAGAAAATTGCTGAATTTCCTTCCTATTCTACTGAATATTTGGATGATGAAATTGGGGGTGATGACCCTGATTTGGATCCTCTAATTTCTGATATCAGTGTACATAAAAAATAAGATGCTGAATCAGAACATGAAGTGCAAAATCATCTCCCAACTTGGGCCCGACAGACACTCTCCTCCGCGGGAGATAACATTAGAAATTCGGATGATCCAAGGAGAACCCGATCTGATTTCCAAAGAGCAAGTATTGCGCTCTCTTGTCCTAATTATTTGCTATCCAAATATTTTTATTTGATTATAATTTGATACCCAAATCCCAAATACCATGCTTGAAAGGATCTAATATGGAAAGTTTCCATGGATGAAGAGATGAATTCTCTTCAGAAAAACACTACTTGGGAGCTAGTTTCTCTTCCTCCGGGAAAGAAATTGGTTCAATGCAAGTGGGTTTTTTGGACTACGGTTGCTGTATATGGAAGCACCTACAAATATAAGGCAATTCTGGTAGCAAAATTTTTCTCCCAGGTCCAAGGTGTGGACTACCATGAGACTTTTGCACCGGTTTCAAAAATGGACTCCATCCGTCTAGTTTTGGCAATTTCAGCATCTAAGCACTGGGAAGTGCATCATATGGATGTTAAGCCAGCCTTTATGCATGGAGATATTCATGAGGGGATATACATGACGCATCCTTATGGCTACATTTCTGATCCATCTTTGGTTTGCAAGCTAAATAAGTCACTATATGGGTTAAAACAGGCCCCAAGAGAGTGGTATTCCAAGATGGATGCCTTCCTTCTCTCGCAAAACTTCCAAAGGTGTAGATCAGATACAAATGTGTATATATAGAAGTTTGATGGTCATTTTATTATTATTGTATTATGTTTTGATGACTTACTGATCATAGGTAGCACAGTTGCTTCTATTTCAGTCATCAAAACTGCTCTCCACAATGCATTTGAAATGAGTGATTTGGGGCTCTTAAAACAATTTTTGGGGCTCCAAATTGAGTAAAATTCTGATGGGATAATGGTCACTCAGTCCAAATACATATCAAAATTATTATTCAAGGTTAACATGGATGAATGTAGATCTGATCCATTCCCTTTCCTTTCAGGGATCAGCCTTGAAGAAGGAAAAAGCACACCTCCCATGGACTACACTATTTATCGACAGCTGATTGGTAGCTTGTTGTACTTGACTCATTCTTGGCCTGATATCTATTATGTTTTGAATGATGTATCAATATACATGTAGAAACCCCATGATACTCATTGGAAGGAAGCCAAGAGGATCCTCTAGTACATTCAGGGAACCAAGACCTACGGCATTCATTATGTTTCAGACTCCGAGCTAGAGCTGGTTGGATACACAGATTCCGATTGGGTGGGTGATTCTATTGATCAGAAGTCTACTTCTAGATATGTATTCATGTTTGGTGGTCACCCCATTTTCTGGTCTAGCAAAAATCAGGCTGCCATAGCATTGTCTTCAGCAGAAGCCGAGTATCGAGGAGCAGTGAATGCTTGCATCCAAGTTGTTTGGTTTGCAAGGCATTCTTTTAGAGTTTGATCTTGGTAGTACTTTTTCCAATATCCTTTGTGACAATCAAAGTGCTATTAATATATCCATAGATCCAGTTACCAGGTAGAGGACCAAGCATGTAGAGATACACATGCACTTTATTAGGGAGCTAGTGCAAGACATGACCATCATTTTGCAATACTACCCAACTGATGAGCAGACTACAGACATCTTCACCAAGTGATTTTCAGAAAATAAGTTCACTTACCTTTGTTCACTGTTGGGGGTGAGTTCATTAGGGTGATCCAACTACTTTCAGTGTTTAGCTTGAGGGGGGGGGTTTCCCACTAGGTTTTCCCTCTTTTCCTCACTTAGTTTGTTTTGAGCATTGTTTGAGTTTCAGTATTGTATAGGGTGACCTATGTCCTTTGTTGTTGGGGACCTAGCATTCTTATGCACTTTATGTTTTCTACTCCACTTGAGTATAGCTTAAGGGGGGGTGTTGGAGACATTTACCACCATAGACACTCTTCGTTATCAATTTGGCCTAGTTAAACCACTATCCTAAGTTTTATTGACTTAATTGACATCAGAGGAGCACTATATGACATTATCATGAGCACACCCATTCCTACCTTTAGTCAAGGAGGCTGACTAAGCCTTCTCCTTCATTCGGGGAGGCTAACTGGAGCACTTCGGGGGTGATTTGAGTGTCATAAATGCACTTAATTGATAACTAATGGTTACAATTAGTTAAATAGAGTAGTGAAGGCACCTCCTTTTATTAAATTGATTATTTAATTAATATTTAATGAACTAGAGTCAACAGGGGTGCCTCCAACCACTTCTGATGGTCAGTTACACTTCAGTTAACCTCATCGGGGTTGATTGGAGTCATTGATGCACTACCACTTGTTGGTTGGCTTGTAGTGACATGTGTCTGAGCTACTTTCAGTTAGGCTCAGTCATTTATTGCACTTCGACTTCAGTTAGGACTCAGTTGAGTCAATTAGGGTTTTGATTAGTGGTTAACTAGAGTGTTCACTATGGCTTACATTAAGTCAAGCTAGACTCACTCATTCAATTCGAATGACCTCCTTGGGAATTCAAATTGTCTTGGCATTCATTCATCTACATGATAATTGTATTGTACCATCATTCTTTCATTTGATTATACAAAGATGCTACTTCCATTGCAGCACCATTTTGCCAATTTTATGCATATTTGTCTAAATTATTTGTGAGATTGTGTTTTCAGTTCCTAGACCACTGTGACAAATTAATAAGAACAACATCTCCCTTCTTGATTTCTCACATAGCTTCATCATTGACTATGGAGATTCCAGGCATATGGTTTCGACAAGGGGGGTATTTTCCTCTCTTGACATGTCGAAAGGTCCACCAATAGTTTTGGGAGATAACTCTCTGACTAACAGTATGGGAAAGGGTAGGATTGATATTGACCATGGTAATTTCAATAATGTGTTGTATGTTCCAGGTATTGCCTCTAATATCTTGTTAGTGTATCAGATGAATCACACTGGGTCTCCAAAGAAAGTCATGTTCTCCCTCATTGAATTTGAAATCATTGAGATTTTGAATGGTAAAGTCATAGAAAAAGGTGTTGTTGATCACACTTCGAAGGTATACAAGTTTTCCCATTTTCTACCCTAATCAAACCCCTCTGTTCTTCTTGCTCATGATAATGACACAAGGAAGCTTTGGTATGAAATATTTTTCCATCTTAACTACAAGTATCTTTATGATTTGAGTTACAAAGACATGGTCATAGGGTTACCAAAGATCAAGTTTTCTAAGGGAGTCTGTCAAGGTTGTATCCTAGGAAAACACCCAGAGCACAAGTATGAGAGAGATAGTCATGAGAGAACCTATGCACCTCTTGAGTTGATCCACAATGACATTTCTGGTCCATTCCATCATATGTCCATGGTTCAACCCAATATGCACTCACCTTCATAGATGAATTTTCCATGTATTGTTGGGTTCACTTCCTAAAGCATAAGTCTGAAGTTTTTGACCTCTTCCAAGTATTTAGAGTCTTGGTTAAAAACCAATATGGGAGGAAACTCAAGATCCTTAGATATGACAATGGTGGTGAGTATGTCAATCCTAAGTCCATCCAGTATTGCAAAGATGTAGGTATCCAGATGCAACATTCTATTCCTTACACACCACAGCAAAATGGTGTTGTTGAGAGAAAGAACAGATCATTGAAGGAGATGGAAACTTGCATGATGGAGGATAAAACTTTGCCACCAAATTTTTGGGGTGAGGCTATAAACTATGTACATAATTATCTTTATGGTATGACTCCTTTCGAATCTTGGAGTGGGCACAAGCCAGATGTGACCAATTTCAAGATTTTTGGCTCAAAGGCTTGGGCTAGAATTCCAACTGAAAAGAGGAAGGCTTTGCAACCCAAAAGCCAAGAGTGCCTATTTATTGGGTATTATAAATATTCAAAAGGGTACAATATGATCAAATTGAGCACTAACAAATCTTTCATTGAAAGAAGTGTTCATTTCGAAGAAGAGCCTTTAGCAGCAGTTGAAGTTGGAGAGTCCTTTTCACCACCACAGCCATTGATTGTAAGTGAAAAGACTAATGGTTTTGTTGATTCTGATATTTTTGATAATTATGAATTAATTGAATATCCTAACAGCCCTACAAGACCAAAGTGGGCATCAAGGACCACTCATACAGCTAGGGAACTAGCTAAAAATCCTAATGACACTAGGATGACTAGATATCAATTTGAGAGTGCCCTTTGTGTGAAAGATCCACTCTTTGCTGAGAAGTGTTATTTTATGAGAAATTATGATCCACATACATATGAATATGCAGCACATGATCCAATATGGCAAACAACCATGAAATAAGAATTCAGCTCGCTCCAAAAGAACAACACATGGGAACTGATTAATCACCCCCCATGGAGAAAGCTAGTGAAGTGTAAGTGGGTCTTTAAAACTAAGTTTGCTGCTGATGGTTCACCTTTGAAATATAAGAAAATATTGGTAACCAAGGGATACTCTCACGTACATGGTATTGATTACAATGAAACCTTTGCACTAGTGGAAAATATGGACTCCATAAGGCTTTCTCTAGCCACTGCAGCTTCGAAGCAATGGGAGGTACATCACATGGATGTAAAGTGTGCATTTCTGGATGTTAGAATAATAAAACCATAGTTACCTACATTAGAAATTAATTTAATCATTTTTGTCTTATTACCTAGTTTCCTAGATTCCATTCTATTCTAGTTGTCTTCTACATGTCCTAGTTGTAAATGCAACAACTCAATGTTTGTGGTTGCAGGGGATACTTGGAGTCTGTGGCTTCGAATTAGAGTTTTCAACTATTATATACTATGATAATAAGAGAACCATTGAAATCTGAAATGATCTAGTTAAGAAATAGTGAACCAAGCACATTGAGATCCATATGCACTACATCAGACAGCTTGTGCATGATGGTACCATTGTTCTACTCTTTTGTGCATCTTCAGAACAAGTAGCAGACATATTCACCAAAGTTTTTTGTGAGAAGACCTTCATAAATCTCAAAGCACTGCTGGGGATTTCTAATCATGTTGTGAATCATGATTGATGACAAGATTTCCAAATTTTGTTTTTCCTGTCCATGTTTAAGGGAGGATTTTCCTACTGGGTTTTTGCGTCTTTCCTTGGTTGTATGGACAAACAGTATGTTAAGGGTGACTAATCCTTGTTTCTAGGCCCTATATTTTTCTGATATTTACTCATAAATTCAGGCTTAAGGGGGGGGGTTAGAATAATCAACCCATAGTTTCCTACATTAGACATTAATTTAATCATTTTTGTCTTATTATCTAGTTTCCTAGATTCCATTCTATGCTAGTTGCCTTCTACATGTCCTAGAAGTCAACAAATGCTAAAAATGAGTCATGGAGCACTTGGGAAACATCCTGGAAACCAATTTTAGCATGTCTTATTTATTCCATATTCTCTAAAGTGCATATCTACTTTTTCTAAAAAGCTTCCTTGCTTTATAGTTGATTTAAGGCAAAAGAAAAAGCTAGTCTAGGTGTAACTGCCTTGTTTTTTCCCACATCATCCTCCCTTATTTTGTCTAAATAAAAGCATGTATGATTTGTATTTCAATCCCTCTTTATATTTCCCACTTAACTTAGCAAATTCATGAGCATCTTCATAGATTTGGAAACTGCTTTATGCACCTATGGGGGATTAGACTAGATTTGGTAAGCCTGCTTTTTGACTATTTTGAATGGAATCCTTATGCATTCAAACCTCTCATATAATTATATATTACAGAAGCCTATTACTTCACAAGGTTGGCTATTGTACACTTACTCAATGCATATTAGTGTTATGCTCCAATTTCAGTCTCCTTTGGTGTTAATTTTGCTTGTTTGATTAGAAATTTTGTGAGTGTCATTGTTCTATCTCTTGGGTTCAATTTCCACACTGAATGGAGATATGAATGAAGAGATTTATATGTAGAAACCATAAGTTTTTTTATCTAATCCATCTTTAGTGTGTAGGTTAAAGAAATCATTGTATGGGCTCAAGCAAGCCCCCAGGGCTTGGTATGCCAAGATTAATGGCTTTCTATTGTCACAGAGTTTTGTTCAATGCAAGTCTAATCCTAATGTCTATTTTAAGCTGATTCATGGTTATTTAATGATTATTGTTCTCTATGTGGATGACCTACTAATTACAGGAAGTTCAAAGAAAGAGATTGCCTCCTTGAAGGATACAATGAACCATGCCTTTTCTATGACAGATCTGGGATTGTTGAGCCAATTCTTGGGTCTCAAAATTGCTCAATCCCAAAATGGAATCAAGGTTCATCAATCAAATTATGCTTCATATTTTTTCACCAAGTTCAGCATGAAATATTGCAAGCCAAGAAAGACTCCATTGCTTTCAAGAGTTAAGCTTGAAAAAGCAGGTTCTTCTCCTATGGTAAATAATACACTGTATAGGCAGTTGATTGGGTGTTTTATTTATCTTACACATACTTGAACTGAATTATATTATGCAGTTAGTGTGGCTTCAAGATACATGGATCAGCCTCATGAGATCCATTGGAGAGCATCCAAGAGGATCCTAAACTTTGTTCAGGGA
>LPNX010298070.1:158211-306947 GCA_001517045.1 Pseudotsuga menziesii
TTTTGTACTATAAAAGGGTTTGTTAGTGGGTCGGTTGGTTGGTTCATTCAATTGTTAGTTGTTTTGTAGATTATTAGACAGTTGTAGAAGCCAAGCTCTGGTTCTGTTATTAGCTGTAGTATCTTACTGTAACCAGTAGCAGGCTCATAGAGCATTCATGTAACGATCCGCAGGGATCGACAAAGAGGGAAGAGTATATTGTAAGAGGTGAAATATAGAGATAGAAAAGAGATCTAAGAGAGAATATCTTAAGCTGCATATGCGGTGCAGCAGAACTGTGTTTACCTTCCCCTGAGCTATAATAGAAACACAGTTCTATGGACGTAACTTCCTTCCTGGAGGTGAACCACGTTAAAATCATGCGTTATGTGATTGCTTCCTGTGTTGTGTTTATTTGATGCATCTGTCAGTTATTTTATGAGCCTTGTTTACAGTTTAATGTATGTATGCATTGTTCAGTTCACAGTAATATAAAAGGATAGACATAAGTTGAAATCGTTGACATGTTGTATGCGGGTTCAGTCATGCTTTGCTTGAAACAGTCACTAGTCGCGGTGTTGAACAGCCTGTTATGTTGAGTCTTGCAAGTCGACATGAACAACACTAAGTGTGCTGAGCCGCAGGAGTAGGGTATCGGAAGGAGGCGATACCGCACCGGTAGAGGAGTTGCGGTGCGCGATACCATAGGTTAAGGACTTACTGTTGGGAGGAAGTTACGTGTCGCCTGGTGCGCAGCGACGCGGTAAGGCTGGGGTCACCGTGAGTTAGTGGAAGTTGCGCAATGTAGAAAGGGATCGTGCACTAGGTAGAGAGAGGTCTTGCGGTGAGAAGGGCTGCAAGACATTGAGATCATGCGACGCGAGCAGAGGGTCGTGCGACGCGCAGAGAAAGAGGCCCTGCGACTAGCAGAGTTGTGAGTCGCAAGTAGGATTCCACAGAACCTGGTCTAAGACGCTTGAGTCCTTGGCCAACCCATTAGAATCACTTCAGGTGAGACTTCAGGCTGCTTCGCGGTCTGTCGCCGAAAGGGCCAGTGAGCTAGGGGTGTTGTTGGTTAAATACAGTAAACCCGGGTCTGCCCATGATAGCCAACACTGATAGTGATTGGGTAGGTGACAACACAGATAGAAAGTATACCTCAAGATATGTGTTCATGCTTGCAGAAGGACCAATCAATTGGTCAAGTAAGAAGCAGAGTTCGATAGCACTCTCATGTACAAAGGCAGAGTATAGAGGAGTTGTAAATGAAACTACTCAATGTTTATGGTTGCAAGGGATGCTTGGAGAATGTGGTTTTGAATCAGAGTTTTCAACAGTCATATATTGTGACAATCAAAGCAGCATTATAATATCCATTGATCTAGTTCCAAGACAAAGAACCAAGCATATTGAGATCCATATGCATTGTATCAAGGAGCTTGTGCATGATGGCACTATTTCTCTACTCTACTGCGCATCTTCAGAACAAGTAGCAGATATCTTCACCAAAGTATTCTGTGATAAGACCTTCAATAATCTCAAATCACTACTATGGATTTTTTATCATGTGGTGAAGAATGATTGATAACAATATTTCCAAAAAAAAAAATTCCTGTCCATGTTTGAGGATTTTCCCACTGGGTTTTTGCCATTTTTCTTGGTTGTATGGACATGCAGTATGTAAAAGACTGAATAAGACTTGTTTCTAGGCCCTATAATTTTCTGATATTTACTCATAAATTCAGGCTTAAGGGGGGGTGTTAGAATAATCAACCCATAGTTACCCATATTTTACATTAATAAAATCATTTTTGTCTTATTCCTAGATTCCTAGATTCCCTCTCTACGCTAGTTGAATTCTACATGTTCCTAGAAGTCAATAATTGCTAAACTGGGTCATGGAGCACTTTGTAATCATCCTAGAAACATATTTATCATGTCTTCTTTTTTGAAAGATGCCTTGCTTTGCAGCAGTTTTAAGGCATAAAGGAAAAGCTATACTAGGGGAACTTGCCTTGTTTTTTTACCACATCATCCTTTTTCCCTTTCTCCATACAAAAGAATGAATGAGTTTTATTTCCACCACTTATTATCTTTCCCACTTTCTCTATCTAACTCATGAGGATCTTCATGGATCTGGAAATTCCTTTTTGCACCTATGGGGGATTTGACTTGTTTTAGTAAGCCTGCTTTTTTACCAATTCGAATAGAAACCTAGTGATTTTGAATATATCATGTAATTATATATTTTAGCAGCCTATTACTTCATATGGTTGGATAATGTACACTTATTCAATACAGGATTAAGTTATGCTCCAATTTCAGTCTCCTTTTATGTGAATTTTGCATGTTTGATTAGCAATTTTGGGAGTGTAATTGATTTATCTCTTGGGTTCAATTTCCACACTTATCATTAAGGTTATAATGCTTTGTCTAAAACCCTTTCTCCAAAACCTCATCTCCCTAAATTAGACTATCTATGTGGAGGGAAGGAAGATCATGGATAGTGTCATCATGTCTCATGAAATGGATCACTCCCTTAAATTCATGCACACCATAGGTATGCTGATAAAGTTAGACCTCTCCAAATATTTTGAAAAAATAAGTTGTTAATACATGAAAGAGATCCTGAAGGCCTCTACTTTAGCTTCTTTTGGATTAGCTGGGTTATGAACCTCACTTCGACTACATTCTTCTCTATTCCATTGAATGACTCCTAGTCACGTTATTCAAATTTTTTAGGTGCCATTGATTTAACCTGTAACTCTCGATCCTCGAGATCCTCATTAAATTAACATTAATTTATGCATTAATTTTTGTTCTTCAAACTATGTATGGAATCTCACCACCTTACCACATCACCAGTCACTACCTTAGCACTACTTTCTTGCACCATTCTATCCTTAATCTGATACTACCTTCCTTTGTGCTTCCTTGAGTTAGTTGACAAGATGCAGAGAATACAATGCTTTCTATTATCAATTCTTCTGGTCACACAACAATTTCTTCCTCCCATCAAATCACCACTCAATATGAATTTTTACCTTGAAAAGAAATGCTCTTTCTTTTTCATAGTGGTCTATTACTCAAACACATAGCCATCCTAGACAACCCTCAAAATAGTGGACTTCTATCTCATGAGATACCAAGGATGTATTTCTTAGGACTAGGTCCATTTTTTTGTAGATTTTCATCTTCAATTTTATTATTTACATGTATTCAAACATTATGTGTTTGTATTTCAATTGAGTCACCTTCCCATGCCCACAAAGATTAGAACAAGCATTCCATCTGATTTTCTTACTGAATTAATGGTAGAGTTTTTGTTAATCAAGTCAATATGTATTTTTATGGGTTGAAATTGGAAAAGAGAGAGAGAGAGAGAAAGAATAAAAAGAAATTTTATTTGTTTAAGAGAAGCAATGATTAATAGCATGTAGGTTTCCACAGTCCATCATGTAGTAAATCTGATTTATGGATTTAACTGTGTGCAGGTTTCAAAGTCTGACATTTCGAGTGGACTCTCCATCCATTTTCAGGGATCATGAGAGCTGGAGAGTAGATAGAGATATTTTGGATCCATTTATGAATAAATATGTGATGATGTGATCATTAAGAAGGGTGAGAGGTCAAGGAAAAAAACTTAAGTTGGGGTATGGGAATAGTAAAAGTTTAGTGAATAAATAAATGGGAAGAGAAATGATGAGTGTTTATTAAATAAACAAGAGCCATGATGTGGCAATGTCCCGTGCTATCCATTGTTAAGGATTTGATTTGAAATTTGGAGACATAATACCATTGTTAGGAACTTCGATGATGGACATGGATAAATTATGCTAAGGGACATATTTTCACTCAACGACCTTTCATTGTGTGATCTTTGATGCTGCAAATTAATTGATCTTGACAATGTTAACAAAAAAATGAAAGAATGATAATACAAACTATAGAGAGGCCTTTTCACAAGGTCGTTGTTCTCGTCATGACTCCTTTCTATTGTTATCATAAAAAAAAGTTGAGGACTTAATATTTGTGAAAGGGAGAATTTTTTGTTTGTCACTAACCTTCTTCAACATCTGAAAAAAATAGGAACTAATTTTTTTACCCTCATAGATATCTCAACCTTCAACATCGAATCATTAAAACTAAGACCCATTGAATCTATATTTATTTTACTAATTGACCCCTCCGATGCCAACAAAGAAACCCTAATTTAATCCTTTGGCAACAAAATATTAGAAGCATTAGACAAGTTAGCTTAGTAATTGAAGTGTCAACTATTGAGGTTCAATATAGCACCTCTCAAATGACTAGGGTATAAAGGTGGGTAATGTCCTAGGTCCATTACATCTAATAGATCCATACCTCTTATGCAATTAATCAACCAGGCATGATAGATTTTGTTTGGTCACATCTATACTAATAAAACTTACCAAACATTTTTTTTTAAAGTGCCAAAGTTTTTTCCCTCAAAACTATAATATCGCATTTGATAGGAAAAACAAAAGTAAAATTTAATGTTAATACAAAGATTGAACTTTCTTCCAATGACTCCCCTGAACAATCGAGCAAATAATTATATCAATCCATCTCCATACCTAACAAATCAAAAACCTTAACCCCATCTGCTCTGCATCATTATTGCTTCCATAAACCTTGAAATATATATATATATATAAAAGTATTCACTCATATCATAGTATTCACCTTTATGAAGCATTCAACTAAATCCTAGATTCATGTTGGATACTGGGTTAAATATTGGTTGATTTGCATCTTTTTATTTAAATAAGTGGTATTGGTTTAGCGAGAAGGCCTCTATATGTTTAAATATGAACTTGATTACAAATATATATGCCTATATTATTGGTTGCATGCAGGCTAGACATAAATAAATACTCTGTTGGGATAATGTAAAGACAAAAACCTCATCCCATTAGTATCCACAATTCAAATAATCTCACTTATATAATTATATAACTATGTATCGTTCCATGTCCATGGGAAAATATTCCATTGTCTACGGAAAAATATTGACATAGGTGTGACTATGTCAATATATACTGAGTATTCATTTTTATAAGGTTATGTTTATGCTATCAAACAAAGTATATTTTAAAGTAGGTACGGGTGTTTATGCTATCAAACAAAATATATTTTAAAGTAGATACGGATGATTCTATTATGTACGCATTGATATTAACAACAAACAATATTCAACATGCAACAGAGTAATAAATGTTGTGGAGGCAGCACGGTGGACTGTTGGATCTCAACCTGTTTGAGAACCAATGACCCACAGTGCAGCCGTCGTAGCATTTATTACTGTACTGCATGTAAAATATTTTTCGTCGATATTAACCTCTTACCTTTTTATCATCAGCCCAACTAA
Organism: Pseudotsuga menziesii; assembly: GCA_001517045.1. Lineage (NCBI taxonomy): Eukaryota > Viridiplantae > Streptophyta > Pinopsida > Pinales > Pinaceae > Pseudotsuga > Pseudotsuga menziesii. Next base: position 163,583 of record LPNX010298070.1, read on the forward strand.
AATGGTGGGATCAGTATGTTTCCCAGAGTTCTGACAACACTATAAGAATTGAAAGGTAAAAAATACCAGTTCTAGCCTCAAGTTGACGTATGCTCATCGACGCATCTAGGGATGCAAAAATTGAGACATATGTCATCCTCTATCCACCGATCACATCATAGATTATTAAAATTTTAAAATTAATAAAAAATAAACTAAATTGAAATCCATAGTTCAACTTTATGCAAGCAAAAATATTGATATAGTACGAATAGATTAGCTTTTCAAGGTGAACACTATATGTTCCGTTGTGTGAGACATAATAATATATTAATATACAAAATAAGAACAAATTATTCAATTTAAGGAATCTTAACACGTTTTCAATATATAACCTGAAACTTTTGTAGGTAAAACTCTATCATTGTTGCATTAGATAACATAATATGATGACCAGTGATGTATGGTTCTACTATCTATTTTTCATCACTATAGTTGCTCACGAAGCCAAAGGGATAAGAACATCTGTTAGGAGGCCAGTAACCAAAATCATAACTAAAACTGGTAAATGCATTGGCTTCGTTAAAAGTTGTCCAGAATTTAACTCTATCATCAAACTCTCTAAAGAAAACTTATACATTCTCTAAAATCCTCCCTACACCCAAAAATTTCCAGTGCAAAGTGTGATTCCATCCCAATAATCTACACTTGGAATCTTATCTTTTAAAAATATTTGTAGTATTGTTGTTAAAGAAATGTAATTTTGGAAGATATTATATTGTACCTTTTATTGTATTATTATTATTCCTCCTTTCAAATATGTTTTTCCTCTGTTCAAAGATGTCATTGATGTACTTAGTCATGTAAAATTCAAGAGGTAAAACCTTCGTCGTAAGTCGGGTCAATAGTACCCACAAAAGTGTTTTATAAATATTATATTCAGTCTTCCTAGGTAGGTTGACCCTAATTAAAGGACTAGATTTACCTAGTTAGGTAATGAGGTCACTCACTTGATGAGTATAAATAGGTGAGTCACCTCCCTCATTTATGCATATCTCTCACACAAGTCAGTGTGCAAGAGAGAGAGTGAGGAGGTTCACTGGAGAGAGGAAGTTGCTAGTATTATTATTGGGTTTGTTCATTGTACTTGGTTGAATTCTATATTTAGGAAGTTTTGTTGGGTGTTCTCCCCCAAGAGGGTTTCCCGGGATAAATATCTATGTTTTTTGTCTTGTTGTGCTTGTCTTTCTTTCAGTGATCCTAATGATATGGTTATGATGTTATGATGATAAATGTTTGAAGATCTTGTATAACCATTACAATATTAACATGGTATCGGAGCTACCCTAGAAGAAGTATTTGTGCAGTTGTGACACTACTATAACTGCAACTTCTGGAGAATGGGGCTTCATGCTTGAAACATTAGAAAGAAAAAAGTAGTCATCCAATAATTTTCTCTATAACTCGACTTTGGAAAAGTATCAAGAGATGAAACGAGGATATGTTGAAGATGAGATATTGAGATACCTTGTGTATGAGTTTCAAACTCATGTTCATTGTAATTTAGGACATATGATCTCTCCAGAAAAGAGTCTTCCAGGATTTAGTTTTAAACAAGTGACCTAGGGAGAAATGCCATATCTCAGCTAGGAATATCCAAATTGAATTTCATAATATGTTGTATATAGGGAACGTACTGTAGTTTCTGTGGTGATATTTTTAGAACCCTAAGTTGAAACAATGAAACATGGAAGTCCATATAATTTAGATATATTGAACTAGTCCATAAATAGGTCACCTTGAAAAAATTAGCATAAGTTCCACTTGGTGAATCCAATATTTATCTAACCTGTGGATTTGGACAAAAGACATGTCATAATATAAAAGCACAAATTTTTATACCTTGAGGAGCATAAATTTCAGAGATACATCAGAATTAAGACTGAACAATTCAACAGAAGAAAAATGAAGAAACTGAGGCATCAAATAGTTTGTAGTTCTATCCACAGATTTGGGAAAAGGAATATATTGCTCAACTCACCTTGATTAGGTGCATCTTTCTATCCAATAATATCTTCAAGACACTAATTTTGAAAAATTAGGGTTTCTCTGTCAAACCCTAGGTCCACTAGAAGCATCCTTTCAGAAAAGCATTGAAGCAATCATCTAGTTGAAGTAATATTTTTGAGTGCTTCTCATACTAGAAGAGCATGACTTGGAAGACTATGTCAAAGGAGAATTCACAGATACAGAGGGAGATGAAGAAAAAAGAAAAGCACAAGAAGAACTTGGTCAAAGTCAAGAGGGAGTCTACCAAACAAAGAAAAGATAAGTATTTGAATTGTCATTTCCTGTATATCTAGTTGCTTAAATGATATTGTCCAGTTGTATACATATTTATGTTACTAAATTTAGGAAATGTATTATGCATGTCAGAGTATTTGAATTGATGAAAAATATACTAAAATATGCATGTGATGGGTAAGTGGCCTATTGTGATGTACAACATTCCATTGCTACTTATCTAGAATGAAACCTCTTTGCTAACATGTTGGGAGAAGTGCACACTCTTAATAATGTTATGGTAGAGATGGAAGGCACCTAGAAAGTTACCATATGTATATGGGATATGGATTAATTTTGTGTTGAATCATTGGCTAAGATAGTTGAATATGTATTTATGCATAAGAATTTGTCATTATTAATATGTTTTGGAAATTATAAAATGTTTGTAATAATACATTTGAATTTAACATGTAGGGAAGATCGTTGAAGACAAACATTAAATTATCCTACACCTCACATGATTTTATTAAATATTGGTAGATGGACTTGACATCAAGATGAGCTTTGTGATGGAGGGATAAATATGTTCCATGATGAATTGGAAAAATGTTGTGTCATGATGACTTGGAAGAAACATGTGCCATGAAGACTTGACAGTAGTATGTTCCACAATGACTTGGCCAGGACATAACCACACTAACTTGGCTCCCCAAGAATTCCATGCTAACTTGGCTAGGGGTGAGTGGCTCATAGACATAACCATGTTGACTTGTTTCCCTGAAAATTCCATGTTGACTTAGCTAGGGGTGAGTGACCCATAGATATAACCATGTTTACTTGGTTCTTGTTTGATGATATTATACGAGACATCTTGAGATGGGATGGTAATACTCTCTACGACATCCTATGACGGGATAGAGAGAGCTCCCAAGATGGTAAGGTCCTCTCATCCTGTGACAAGATGATGATATTAGATCCTGTGACGAGATGGTAATACTCTCTAGGATATCTTGCTACATGATAGAAATATCTCCCAATATTGTAAGACCCTCTCATCCTACGACAAGATAGAGAGAGATCCTAAAATGGTGATGATGATATTTCTTATTAATGATGATGATGTTTTGTATGATGATGATGATGATGTTCCAACAATCACATGCTACTAATGATGATGATGCTCCATGCTCCTACTAATGATGATGATGATAATCCATGTTGATGATGAGGATTAGGCTTCATATGACGATGATAATGTTCCAACAGTCACATTCTACTAATGAAGACGATGCTCCAGATGATGATGATGATGTTCCATGATGTTGATGATGATGATTTTCCATGATGATAATGATTATGATGTTCCATGTTGGTGTTGATAATGATGTTCCATGATGATGTTGATGATGATTTTGTTCCAAAACTTCCTATGATATATAGATTCATTGGTTAGTAGTACATTTTTTATTGTTGTCGTTGATGTTGTAGAATACCTTCCTTGTTAAGAGGGAGTGTTAAAGAAATTTAACTTCAGAATATATTCTATTTTACCTTTAATTGTATTATTATTATTCCTCCTTTATAAGATGTTATTGCTTCATTTGAAGATGCCATTGATGTGCTTGGTCAAGTAAAAGTCATGAGGTCAAACCTTTGTTGTAAGTCGGGTCAATAGTACTCACAAAATTATTTTATAAATGTTATTTTGAGTCTTCCTAGGTAGGTCATCCCTAATTAAAGGACTAGGTAGAGGCTAGTTAGGTAATTATGTTACTCACTTGATGAGTATAAATAGGTGAGCCACCTCCCTCATTTGTACATATCTCTCACACAAGTAAGTGCACAAGAGAAAGAATGAGGAGCTTTACTGGAGAGAGGAATTTGTTGGTCTTATTCTTGGGGTTGTTCACTATACTTGGTTGAATTTTATATTGGGGAATTTTTGTTGGGTGTTCTCCCCCACGAGGGTTTCCCAAGATAAATTTGTGTTCTTTTATATTTATGTGCTTGTCTTTATTTCAGTGATCCTGATGATATGGTTATGATGTTATGATGCTAAATGTTTGAATATCTCGTATAACCATTAAATTCTTAACAATTGTTAACATTGAATCTTTACTAACTTCTTCCATTAAGAATTGGTTATTATGACTTTCACAAAGTTTAGAAAATAAAATTCCAATGTTAAGACCTCCAATATTGTAGTTCTTCTCTCTTCCTAATAGATATTTTAAAGAAAACTACGCCTTCTTGATCAATACTAGTAAAACTTTTATCCATTAGTCTATCGTTCTTGGAAAGTTTTTAGACCAAGTTGTTAATTTTTCTCATCTTAACATCCATGTGAAAATATTTTTTGTTCTCATCCCTTTCTTGCATCCGCAAATCTATTCTTTTAAATATCCATTATTTTTCCTATTCAATTATTATCCCTCTTTTCTTTGCTTCCAAATCATGTAACTCTATTTTTGAAATTTTGAAAGAAAGTCAAAACTATAACTATTGAATAAAACTTACAAATTCTTCTCCACTTATTGCAATAATATTTCCTCCCTTTGTTTTTTCACCTTTGACCAAGTTATAGAAACTTTTTTTTTCTTTATTATCCCTCTTTTCTTTGCTTCCAAATCATGTAACTCTATTTTTGAAATTTTGAAAGAAAGTCAAAACTATAACTATTGAATAAAACTTACAAATTCTTCTCCACTTATTGCAATAATATTTCCTCCCTTTGTTTTTTCACCTTTGACCAAGTTATAGAAACTTTTTTTTTTCTCTTTTTAAATTATCTAAAAACTATACAACAATAAATTTTGTAGCTAATATATTAAATGAATTGAACTTTCCTTGTCTATTTTTAGGTAGTCCTCCTCTTTTATCCATTGGATTTTTAGTTTGAATGGGAAGGGAGGTTTTTGTTCTTCTCAAGTTAATTTCAATAGAATTAGAGAGTGATCAGAATCACCTCCTTGGGAAACCCATTTCCAAAACATTATCTCTTCTTACATAAAATATTTTGAGACCAAAAACCTACCAAGTCTCTTAGAAATCCTTTCCTCTTCAACCCTATCTTTCCACCAAGATGTATCAAGTTGTGTTGGAACAATATATATAAGGCCTAACTCTTCCCAAGTCACCAAAATTTATATTCTACTATAGTTAGATTTAGGTCCCCTCCAGTATAAGTAAACCCTAAAATATCCATTGTCAATTGGAGAATTTACCTTAGAAGTCAATTATATCGACATATGGCCCATACATGTTGAAGAAGAGGGTGTCTTTCCCCAAATCCATAGAAAATATGGCTAAACCCAATCCTAAATAAAAAATCCAATAATTTATTAATATTAAGGATATACTCTTCCAACCCATTATAAGCCATTCTGACCTACTTCTTGAATTTTAGGAGAAGTTACAATCCCTAAACATTTTCTCCAACACATCTACTAGTCTACCCCCTCCAGTTGGTATTTCTTGTAAAAGAAAAACATTTGAATCATGTTCTCTTATTAATAATTTTAAAACCAATTTTTTTTAGGGATTGACCAACCCTTGGCAGTTTAGGATTAAAGCAATCATCATAGAACCCCATGCAATGGATTTTGACCTCTAAGTGCCCCGTTTAAAGGTAGTTGTTTCCCATAAGAAATCTCACTACTAGATGTTTTTGAGCTAGTGATAAAAAATATTTCTTCCCTCTTATAAATATTTTTTGTTCCCTTCTCTCCCTTAAAACTCAACCCCCTTTCTACTTCAATCATAGAGCTAAAAAATATTGTTTATCTCAACCTTGGGTTATATTTTGATCCTTCATAAGTCACATCCTCCACTCCCTCAACTAGATCCACCTTATCATCATTAAGGTTTATATTATTAAAGGAAGAGCTTAGAGGATGGTTCCTACCTTTTCTCCTCCACACCAATAGGTAGGGTTTCTAAGAAGGGTGGGTATATTTCTTTTACCCCCAGAAAACCATCTAAAATATCCCTAGGCACCCTAATTTTATTCATCTCTAAAAATTCCTCTAATTAAACAAATTGTAAAGAATTTGGAAAAGAAAAATGATGTAGGATTTAGAAGAAAAATCTCCACACCTTTCTCCAGGTTGTGATTGATATTTTAATGAACTATAGATGAACATGGTGGTTCAATAGTCAAACCTCCCATTTCACTTTCCTTCACAATGTTTCAATGTGCGATAGGGGTCTCCATTTTAAATTGATCTTGAATCTCAGCCTCAAATAAGGTGGATCCTATCTCACGGAATTTTAAATTATTATTCAATATATTCCTCTCCTCCTATAAACCATTTCCCTTTTTTTCTATCTTACCTTTCACATTATATTTTTTGACCCATTTCTATCACCATTGTGGAGGGGAACAATCATAAGCCAAATTTTCATAAGAGTGACACTGACTATAGCGAAAGGGTTCTCCTTCACAATCTAGTAGTTGATAGTGCTCCATATGGCCACTATTTGTCATGATGGTCTCAACCAAACCCCTATTCAAATCAATTTTAACCAAAAACTTGGAAAGGTAAATCATCATCAAAGAAAGTTCCTAAATAATTTCCAATATTAGTAAAAATGTAATCCAAATAGAAAGTGAGCAGTAGACATGACACTCAGACCCAAACATGTTTCCTATCCATCCTCCCAAATCTGGCTTGAATGATGGTGGCCATGTTCTTAGAAGAAGTGGACATATGTCAGTATTCCAACATTTTTTAATTATTATCTTTGAATATTTTGTCATATTGAACTCCATTGCTATCCATTCATGAGATGTTACCATATATTATGGAAGATAAGTAATAACAAGCATCAAATTTCATTAATCTCATTCCTCCAAAAAAATGGATGCCAACTCTAAGCCCTCAAATTCTTCCTCCCAACGTCTTATTAACAATCCAAATTAATTCATTAAATTTAACTTCATCTCCTAGAATCAAGTTTAACAAAGTTTATCTCTTCGTAACACATTTCTTCTTTTTTCTTGAAGTCCTTTGAAACCCGAAATTCCAACCACTTAGGAGGAATTCTATAATAACATGGGAGATCCCTCTAGTTATGGAAACACTATGCACCCACTCAAAGTTGACATAAATAATTGAATATAAATAAAACCTTCCAAAAAAATCTATACATGTCCACTCCAATCATAGTTTAAGTATCTACCACATGACCACTCAAATGTCAATACATCTATACCAAAACACTCCTAAGTTGGAGGACCCACCATATCTAGAGACAATGGAGGAAAAACCTCAAGGAGGTCCACATTATTAAATTTGAGAACCATAGATCTACAAGACAATATGAGAGCTATTGGAAAGGAATTATGCACTAGAATAATTAAGATCAATATACACTGAGCAAAGAATTCATGACAAAAATTTCAGATAAATTGGACAAGAATTGCTAAGATAATCACAACATTAATCTTCATTAATTAATTAGTAATAAAATGGTAGTACAATAAATAGAATTCGATAATTGTGGATAGGATTCGAATCTACCAACTCTAACTAAGTGTTTAGCTAACTCAGTGTGTAAAAATCACAATTGGATCTCACTAGTTTAACTCCGTATGTCTAAATCAGTCTACAATCAGTTAACTAATGGGGTAGGTGGATAAATGGCACCACACTCCCTGTATGCATGCAAAGCTAGCACTAGGATAACTGATAGTGATCTAACTAAAAGTAACTAGAGGATAACTTAGCATAACTGCTTACCTACCATAGCCAACTGAAGGTGACTTCTGGTGGCACTCTAAGTGGGATCCTATAATGTAGGGATTGGTCCTAGAGGCACATAAACTCATGCATGAAGATGCATTAAGTGGCATATATCCCCTAGGTGTGTCACCCATACTCTAGTGCAATGATAATAACTTCCTAAGTTAGGAAAAATGACCAAATAGACTATATTGGGCAAAGGAGGGTTAATTAATCTTAACACCCCCCTTAATCCAAACTTTGGACAACTTGGGCCTTGGAAACTAGGCCAAAAATCACCCATACAATCTAAATGAATAAAATAATTCTTAATAAAATAAGGAAAATGGGGAAAATATCATGGCAAACACCTCCCATCTCAAGATAAGCAGGTAATCAGGAAACAAGCTTCCTTACTTAAGAGGAATTTTTATCTTTGAGCAAAAACTTGTGAAAATATTGCTGCAATCTACAACTCTGTGGAGCAGTAATGCAGAATCTTGGTTCTTTGTGCATTAGCATCCTAATACTGTGCATGTGAACCTCTCCAAACTAAATGACTATATCTGGAGGAATTTTCCTCTTTGTAAGAAGAGGAATATGCTCAATTGAATCAGGAACATAGGCATATGCAAGATGACAAATGGACCCATGTAGAGAAAATGAGATCAATTGATGAGACTAAAAAATTACTCGAGAATTCGAACCATGTGAGGTGAACCCAAGCAAAATATATGTTTCATCCTTGAACATCGAACCATGTGAGGTAAAATCAGCTCCAAGTGTTAGGAGCAAGAGTCCAAGCGAATGTGGGATGTCTCCATCTTTACTAGTATTGTCAAGAGATGAGCATGTGATCAAGTACAAAGGTAGAGAATTCAAAGGACCGAGGAGAAATAATTATTGAGCTCCATAATCTTATATAGCTTCTAAAATATCCAATGATTCACAAAATTTAATATAAAAAAACTCATGAGATAAAACTGACATTGAATCCCCAAGAACAAATTTGAAAGAAACTTGAGGTGCTAGATTTTTCACACCAAAGTTTATGAGAATGGCTACAAGCATGAATAAAGGCTCTTGAAACTTAAAATTTGAACCAAATAAGGTCACATCAGATCCAATATTCAGGAACAAAGGTTCCAAGTGCTCCACTGAGATGGTAGATGCACAATTTTCTCCTTCTTCAACAAAACTCTGAGTATTGGTGCAAGCAATCATGTAGAAATTTGTTGGAAGCTATAGATCAATGAGGGTGAATGGATCAGTCCTAAAATATGATAGTTCTTCCAAAACATCCAAATTATCACTTTTCAGCACACCAGCAGCATGATTGCAGAGAGGAATCAAATCTCTCTTCATATCCTTGAGCTTTCACTGCAAAACTTTGCACACGATTTAGAATAGAAGAATCACTTGAGAATGAATGAGTAGAATGGAAGGAGAGTTTTTCTTCAACAATGGAGATTTGAATGTCTTCTTATGGTCAGCTATATGAGAATATGAGTGTAATGTCCCTAAAATTCATAAATAAATAAAAAAAGTGTAGGTTAATAAAATACTAAATTTTAAGGACATCGTTAAATCTTCTACTAAATAAAAACTTGTTTGTAGAACTGAACCTAAGTTCTATCGGTTGTTGTTCCTATATATTTTTCCTATATGATGATGACGTCTTTACATGATACTGTTTTATTACTTCCACAGGTTTATAAGTTTACTTTTCCTGTCTATATTAATTACTGATATTTGACGATACTTGTTTTGTTTTACGTCTTGATTTTGTTTTACATGTATTTAATTCATTTATGGTTTATTATGAATAGGTTGAATTACCTCTATATGTCAAGGGGTGGAGTGGCAGGGTTATGTCCCTTAAAGGTCTATTCGAAAAGGTAAGGTTACTGTGCTACGAGGTTTACTTAGTTCTTCATGAACTAAGGCATGTATCTATTTTCCTATGCACGTGATTTCATCGGTGAACTTAGTCGTATGATCGTGGCAATAAACAACGTCCTACATCTACAAAAAGCTATACCTAAACAACACTATTCCTAGGCATAAATGTTTAAGGGAGGAAAAAAGTCCTAAACCTAGACTATACCTTATATCTATGGTAAGAATGGGTTTATGATATAAATATATATTTGCATGTTATAACTATGAGCTGAAGGTTTAAAAACCTTGAATGTAAACTTTGTGTTTTTAACCTATAGTGTGGAGGGGAATAATGTTATGATATATACCATTCCATTGAAAATATGGCTCAAAATTTGAATTATCCCTATGGTGGAGGGTTTAAGACTTAAGGAGATGGGGTTTTTAAATGATTGTGAAACAACATGAATCCAAACTATGCAATGGTGGGTTTTGATCTGTATGGAAGAGGTGGATAGGGTGGCATAATTAATGTGCTTTGGAAAACGTGGGCAGACTGCCTTAAGTGTTGTAGTATGGTTTTGATGTCATTCTTTTTGGTTTTCGTTGTTGGTTGGGGAGAGGGTTCACACTCTTGATGGGAGCTGCACATCCATACTGCACAACCACCGAGCTCTGAGCTTACAGAAGGTATGCTATGTTAGTATGTTTGCACAACTGCTCTTTCAGTTTGGTTTACAATTTAGAAATGGTATACTTTTGATCAATCTCATTTCGTTGTGCAGGTGAGCAAATCGTGGGTACTCTACGTGGCTTAGAGGGAAGTTCTGTTGGTTGTTTCGTGCAACCAAACTCAGGGAAACCCCAAATTGGAAATGGCCTTTACACTTGCTGGGTGGTTTTAACAAAGGGTTCAAAACTTGGGTGTGGGAACGTATGGTTGAGCTATTTCGTTGCTTGGGGGTTTGTTAAATTGTTTTGGCAATTTGTATACATGACTTTGTAAGACTTTCATGGCTCTTCCAATTGTAAATTCGATATGTTTTGACTGGATTAAAATCTATTCGCCTATGTGTATAAGTCTACCATTTGCTAAGAAATGGATTTGGTTTTTAGTTTGACTTAATGGAAAATATTTGTTTGGGTAAATGGCTTTATGCTTTTGAAATGCATTTTCCTTTATTTATTTAGGCATCATATAACAGGATCTCATTTCTATAGTGCTTTCATTAACTTATAATTTTTTTTTTATCAAGGCCTGTAGGTAGGCTTGGTCAACTAATTTAGGCAACTATAAACCTCCTTGCATGTTGGATTACCTCGTATATCATGGTAGTTCTTTAGTACTTGATGAGAAGTATAAATTCAAAATTTCATTTAATCCACTTAAAAATAATTAAGATAAGGTCAATTCTTTTCAGAGTCGTTTTCACTCAACACAATTAATTTTCAATAACTCCTAGCACTATTCAGAGCCCACGCTCAATGCTAAAAAACTGGGAGTTGCACTTAGTCCAATTCCAAACCCTCTTACTCAACACTAATGCTAGTATGTACTTGTATAATACACCTAGGGATACAATGGCCAAGGATCCAATGTTCCAAAGCTTATGCTCAACATCAATTTGGAATGCTCCAGGGCTTATGCCCAACACTTCCAATTCTTATATTTCAAGTTCTCCAGAGCTTATGCTCAACAAAAACATCTCATGAATCATGTGTTCCAGAGCTAGTGCTCAACACAAAATCAAATCACTCATGTGCTCTAGAGCTTGCGCTCAACACAAAATCTCATCACTCATGTGCTTCTGGGTCCACGCCCAACACATTATCGAACTCAATCATGCATTCAGTCTTCTGCACATTTTATAACAATAATTATCTCAGTATATGCATTTTAAGTTAAATCACATAATATATCCAATACATCATGCTACGCCAATAATCTTGTCTATCAGGGTCCATGCCCAACATATAAAATTGCATACATGCTAAACAAGCATATGCATTTGTCTTATGCCCAATATATCTAACAAATCATCATAAGCATGTGCAGTGGGCCTTACGCCCAATATATAAAACATGAACATTAAATTAACATCATATGCAATGGGACTTATGCCCATTAATGTTAGGTCAAAATTCAGGATATTACAATGAGATATCAGAGATCTCATAAACTTTTGGAGCAACATGAGAAGGAGTCACTGCAAGAAAACTTTCAAAAATTTGAATTGATTGAGATAAAGATTCTTCTTCTTCATCTTGAACAACTTCATCTAAGAGAATAAAGGCCGATACTTTTGAAGGGAGAACACATGAGGAAGTGTTGGATTCACTCAAGCTATCATCTACTTCTTTATGCACACCAAAATCTCTATCTATATTTCTCCAGAGCTCGAATGGATACTCAACATATTCCATGATATAACACATATCATGAGACATTACCATACCCATACTTCCATAACCAGTCATTTAGCCAATCTTCTTCCTCTTCATAAGATTCTTTACCAGCTCCAAAAGACACATCAAGCAGATCATGTCACTCAAGATATGCAACCATATTCAATTTCCACTTATAATAATTGAATGGTGATAGAGGAGGAACTAATATTAAATCCATTTTGAAGTTGTACCTGCAAAAATGCTGCAAAAAAAATCAATTCGCAATCATATGTGAGTTCAAACACTTCCACCTCGATATGTGTACTTTTTCAGAGTTTGTCACACATGGATAGATTTCTCTGGACCTAATCTAGAGGGAGCAATGCTATGATTCCAGGGATTATGTGGAAACTCAACTGCTTTTGGTGCAAGCATGGAGATTTCTGAGGTTTGTTGTTAGTGTAAGTTTTAAACCTGTGCATAGAAGCAAAGCATATAGATTCTTTTAAGAAAAATAGAGATCACAACACATCATTCACACATAAACATAGAGATTTACCCTGGAAACCCTTAACTGGGAAAACCAGAAAACCTTGGAGCCACACCTCCTATTTTCTCTTCATTACATTATGAAATCCTCACAATACAAAATATAGGTATTCCACAACATCCAAATACCCTAATCCATTAACCCGGATTAGAAAAATCCTCCAATCCCTTAACTGGGATTAAGTTACATATTTTTAGACAAATTCTAAAAATAGCCACAAACAACTATAAATAGCCAAAAAAGTTTGATCGCTGCGCTCGCATCGAAAACAGGGCCTACGGCCTGTTTCCGTCGAAGATGCCTTTGGGATCGTCAAGCTGTAGCACTGACATGCACACCTCCCCTTCATACGCACATGCAAAGAATATAACATATACCCAACAATCTCCCACTTGTTGTTTCCTTTGCATACCAATGAGTCATGTACTCATAAAGTCACAGGTTTAGGGCATGAATGCCCATAGATTCTCTACACCAAGAGAACTTCTCTGTACTAACAGAATTTGTTAATGAGTCTGCAACATTTTTCACAGTGTCAACCTTCTCTAGCAGCGCCTTCTTGTCTTCAACCATATCTCTCACAAAGTGATATTGCACATCAATGTGATTTGTCTTAGCATGATAAGCAGGGTTCTTTTCCAGGAATATTGCACTTTGGATATCACAATCTAACCTTACACATTTCTGTGCAAACCCAATACCTAAACACAATCTTTGCAGCCACGCAACTTCTTTTCTTGCATGAGTGGCTGCCATGTATTCAGCTTCTGTAGTTGAGAGTGCAACTACAGCTTGTCTCTTGCTCATCCAACTGATAGCTCCTCCAAATAGGTTAAACACATACCCACTTGTATATCTTCTATGATCAAGGTCTCCAACCTATTCTGCATCAACAAATCCATGTACATTTTTTACTCTGTCTAGTCTAGGTCTTCCTTGGTAGCATATTGCAGAACCTGTGGTGCCACGCAAATATTTGAAGACCCTCTTTACAGTTGTCCAATGCTCCTTTCCTGGTTTTGACATATATCTACTCAAAACTCCCACTGCATGAGCAATGTCTGGTCTTGTACAGACCATTGCATACATCAAACTACCAACTACACTGGCATATGGAACCCGTGACATGTCTTCTTCTTCTTCCCGTGTCTTGGGACACTGCTCTACAGATAACTTTACACCTACAGGAATAGGAACCTTGATCAGCTTACTTTCCTGCATGTTAAATATCTGTAGTACCGTCTCAACATATTTTCTTTGATTTAAACTGATCATTTTGTTTGCATGATCTCTTCTTATCTCCATTCCCAGAGTGAAGTTTGCAGCACCGAGATCTTTCATATCAAACTTGGAGGACAATTGAGACTTCGCCTCCTTTATAACATCTTTGTTGTTTCCAATCAACAACATGTCATCAACATACAGAACTATGTTAATGAAGTGATCACCAACCTATTTGGAATATACACAGTGATCAGCTTTGCTTCTCACAAACCCCAATCCAAGTATGTATGTGTCAAAATTTTGGTACCACATCCTTAGAGATTGCTTTAGACCATAAAGGGACTTCTTTAGTTGACATACCAACTCATTCTTTCCCTTTACTATGAACCCTTCTAGTTGTTTCATGTATAATTCTTATTCCATATCCCCGTGTAAGAACATTGTCTTCACATCCATCTGCTCTACTTCAAGATCAAAAGCAACAGCAATAGAAAGAAGAAATCTAATAGAAGTTAATTTTGCAATTGGAGAAAATATTTCACCAAAATCAATCCCCTCTACCTAAGAATATCCCTTTGCTACCAAGCGGGATTTATACTTATCCACTTTACCTTCTGCATTCAACTTCTTTTAAATAGCCATTTGCTCCCAACAGCTTTTCTCCCAGCTGGTAACTAGACTAGATTCCAAGCTTCATTTTTGTCCAAGGAATCCATTTCTTCATCCATGGCCTTTTTCCAGAGATCACTATCCTCTGAATTAACAGGTTCCTTCACATTTCTAGGATCATCATCAGTAATAGACATAGCAAAATGAGAGCGAAAATTAGGAGGGGAATACCTTTCCGGTTGCCTTATTTCTTGAGATGATCTCCTCAAAACTGGAGTATGAGGTTCTTCTTCTTCTGATTTCGCTTCTTCTATTGAGTTAGATTTTTCACCTTCTAACTTAAACTATCTTTTCTCTGGTTCCTTTTCCATTGGATTCACTTCCTATCTTGGGAATTCTTTGACCTCTCGAAACACAACATCCCAACTGTAAACAGTCTTCTTAGTTATAGGATTCCAAAGCTTATACCCTTTCATACCATCTTTATAGCCAATAAAGATACACTTCTCAGCTTTGTCATCCAACTTGCTCCTTTTCTCCTTTGGAACATGTACATAAGCATCACAACCAAAAACTTTCAGATGCTTAATAGATGGTTTCTTACCAGTCCATACCTCTTGTGGAGTTTTATTAATCAATGCTGATGTGGGTGATCGGTTTACCAAGTAACATGTTATCTCCATTGCTTCTACCCAGAATTCGTGTCCTATCCCAACACTGATTAGCATGCTCCTTTCCTTTTCCATCAACGTCCTATGCATCCTCTCAACAACTCCATTCTATTGAGGTATGTATGGAGTAGTCTTTTGCCTTGCTATACCAAACTTCTTACAAATGTCCTCGAATTCATTCCCATAGAACTCTCCACCATTATCTATCCTCAACACCTTTATTTTCTTTTCTGACTGATTTTCTACAAGAGCCTTAAATTCTTTAAACTTGGAAAATACTTTAGATTTCTTTCGAAGGAAATAAATCCATATGTTCCTTGAGAAATCATCTATCAATGAAACATAATACACAGATTTTTCTAATGATGGAACAAGAATAGGTCCAAACACATCACTATGTATTAATTATAGAATTCCCTTTGCTCTTGTAGCACCATATGCAAATCTTACTCGATTTTGTTTTCCATATATGCAATGTTCACAGAAATCAAAATCCAGAGTGCAATCAGTCATACCTTCAACCATGCCTTTACCTTGTAATGCTCGAAGTCCCTTTTCTCCGGTATGCCCCATTCTATGATGCCACATCATTGTCTTTCCTCCTGATGCAGTCATGGTTTTGTCATCTTTACCTCCTTCCTCTAGCACAACAGAATTGTTACATTCATCAATGATGGTTTTTCCCAATAGTTTGTACAGAGTTCCATACTGAACTCCTCTCATCAATACCATTGATCCTCGAACCATTTTGCAACCACCATCTCCACACATAGTCTTTACACCTGCAACATCCATCTTTCCGACAAATATCAAGTTTCTTGCTAGATTTGGAATGTGTAGCACTCCAGGCAAAGTTTTAATCCTTCCATCCTTCAGTTTTAGCTTGACTCTACCATGTCCAATGATACAGGCTGGTGAATCATCTCCCAAGTACACATCTCCTCCATTGTACTTTTCATATTCATAGAACCACTCCCTATGAGGGGTCATATGATATGATGCGCCTGATTCAATCAGCCATGTATCACGTTCTGAAGGATTACCCGTGGAAGCTAGGTACAGATCCCCTCTTTCTTCTAAGGAGTTCTTCACCTCTGTGGAAGGGGTATCCTCATATCCATTTGTTTTCTCAACATTCTTAGATCTGCAATCCTTTTTATAATGCCCAGCTTTACCACATTTCCAACACTTCCTTATTCCTTTTCCTCGGGATTTAGATCTACCCTTAGATTTTGGGTCTCCTCCTAGATCCTTTATTTTTGTTTCTCTCCTGGGGGCGACCTCTCACAAACAAGGCATTCATGCTATGATTATCCATGGTTTTCCACCTCATCTCTTCCGATAGTAGGTATGATACAATTTCATCAAATCTTAAGGTCGCTTGGCTAGAACTACCTATTGCAACAATTAGGTTGTCCCTGGAATCCGACAAAGAACACAATATTGTAATAAATTTATCTTCTTCAGCCATTTTAATACCAACAGAGGTTATCTTACTTACCAGAGTATTGTAGACATTCAAATGCTCTATTACAGTGTCATTCTCATCCATTTTGAGGTGAAACAACTTCTTTTGCAGAAACAACTTGTTCACAAGGGATTTTGATTGATACAAACTCCCTAGTTTTTCCCATAGCTTTACTGCACTATCTTCACCAGATGCGTTCAACAACACAAAGTCTGATAAGCACAATCGTATTGTACTCCTCACCCTTCTTTCTAATTTAACCCAATCTTCTTGTGACGTTGCAGTGGGTTTCGTACCCAAATCCACAACAATCCACTGTTCTCGATCTACCACAAAATCCTCCATTTTGAGATTCCATAGCTCAAAATTTTGGTCGTTAAATTTCTCAATCTCAATTCTTGAAGTGCTCGCCATTCTCTTTCAATGCACAAATCAACACTGCAAAGCTCCCACTGAACCCAGGTTTATCACAGACTCGAGATCTATCAACTGCGTCAAACCCTTAGCAGCAAAGGCGTCCCCCTGATGCCAAAATTGAGCTCTGATACCACATGTAAGTTTTAAACCTGTGAAGAGAAGCAAAGCATACAAATTCTTTTAAGAAAAATAGAGATCAAAACACATCATTCACACATAAACATAGAGATTTATCCTAGAAACCCTTAATCGAGAAAACCAGAAAACCTTGGAGCCACACCTCCTATTTTCTCTTCATTACATTATGAAATCCTCACAATACAAAATATCGGTATTCTACAACATCCAAATACCCTAATCCGTTAACTCCTATTAGAAAAAGCCTCCAATCCCTTAACCGGGATTAAGTTACATATTTTTAGACAAATTTTAAAAAAAACCAGATACAGCTATAAATAGCCATAAAATTTTGCTCGCTGCACTCGCATCGAAAACGGCCTATGGCCTGTTTCCATCGAAGGTGCCTTTGGGGTCGTCAAGCTGCAGTTCTGACATGCGCACCTCCCCTCCATACGCACATGCAAAGAATATAACATACACCCAACAGTTAGCCTAAACAAGGCTCTGATACCATGTTAAATTTAAGAACCATATATCTACATGACAATATGAGAGCTATTGGAAAGGAATTATGCAGTGGAATAATTAAGATCAATATACACTGAGCAAAGAATTCATGACAAAAATTTCAGATAAATTGGACAAGAATTGCTCAGATAATCACACCATTAATCTTCATTAATTAATCAGTAATAGAATGGTAGTACAATAAATAGAATTTAAATACTATGGATAGGATTCGAATCTACCAACTCTAACTGGTTGTTTAGCTAACTCGGTGTGGAAAAATCATAGCTAGATCTCACTAGTTTAACTTTGGATGTCTAAATCAGTCTACAATCAGTTAACTGATGAGGTGGGTGGAAAAAAGGCACCACACTCCCTGTAGCCATGCAAAACTGGCGCTAGACTAACTTATAGTGATCTAACTGAAAGTAACTAGAGGATAACTTAACATAACTGCTTACCTACCAAAACAAACTAAAGGTGATTGCTGGTGGCACTCAGAGTGGGCTCCTATAATGTAGGGATTGGTCCTAGAGGCACATAAACTCATGCATGAAGATGCAGTAAGTGGAAGATAACCTCTAGGTGTGTCACCCATACTCTAGTACAGTGATAATAGCTTCCCAAGTTAGGAAAAATGACCAAATAGACTATATTGGACAAAGGAGGATTAATTAATCCTAACACACATTACATCTTACTTGGTAAGGAAGTTCCATATTACCATATTTACTTAGTATTAAAGTTCATTATTTGATCTCATCTACCCCACCTTCCTTCTCTTGGATCATATCTCCAACTAGATGTGCATTATGCCTTGAACTTGATGGATAAGTAATCAGATATGTTAGTATTGATATGAAACTTACAGGACCATTAATTGAATTAACATATAATACCAAGTCTTGTTCATCGAGGGATTTAGACACACTTTATATTGCTTCAAATGTTTGAATTTTTGGTGGGCTTGACCCAAATGTTTTTCCACTAGAAGTTAAACCTCATGATCCAACTAGCGATTTACAAATGGATGGATTTTACCAAATCTATAAACCTTCAAGATGATCCTCATAAAAGTCCAACTCTTCCTCCTCCATCTACAAGATAAATGTTTCCTACAAATTTTTATTTAAGATTAATTATAGATGTCAAACCTATGGATGCAAAATGAAAAAGAAGGTCGAGTGCTTCCTTGAAGATCCTAAAACATTAAATCATGCATACTATCGAAGGCATGTCTGCTATCTAGAATGACGAATCTGATGCATTAAATAATGCATACTTTATTGTACCAATAATCCCAAAATAGAAGAAAGGTCAATATATACCCTTATGTGTACCTATTAGACCTTAAGAGTGTGTCTTATAATTGATGGGTAGTTTGTAAGAAATAGGAGAAGACATGATTGTCTCTTTATGGAACTATAAAATTTTGGTAATATGTGCTTCCCAATTCCATGTAAAAATATCATTAGGGGACAATATGCAAAAATCATGTTCTTTGATAGGGTTTGGGTGCACTGAAGAATAACAAGGAGAATCATTTATGATATAGGTACAATATTTCTTCATTCCTTTTGGACTACATTGGTGTGGGATAAGATGGGAATGAAACTAAAGAGATCCACGGCTTTCCATCCTTAAATGAATGCACATATAGAAGTGTTGAATAATCATTGGTTCAACTTTTAAGGGTTGCAATCAAAACCATCTAAAGACCCTGTTGAATTCTACTTTGACCTACATTTAGGACTTGTACAATAAAGTATTTCAAACTTCCACCACTACGTATCCTTTTGAAACTTGGTTTAGATATTTTCCACCTTCACCTCTAAATGTTGTCTATGGATAACATGGAGGACAAAAGGAAGGTGCCACAATCAAAGCACTAAATATTAAATTATTCAAAGATCAAATCCAACATAGTCATTTGAAAGTGTAGGAGACATTAAATAAATTTGCTTGAAATGTGTAGGCCTAATATAATATTGAGAAGACATTCAATGTAGGAATCCAAGTCTTGCTACACCTAAATAAGGAGAGTTTCCAAGGAAGTGATAGAAAATTATGTTTTTGAGAGATATGCATTTCAAAGTCTTGGAAAAGGTAAGAACAAATACTTACAAGTTGGTATACACCCATGCATGCACATTTACTTACTAGTGAATATAGATAAACTAAAATCTACGAGCATTCCATGTTTCATACAGAAAATTAAGTGCAAATATTATTTTTCGTAGAAGACTTAGCACAAGATGCTTAAGAAGAGGTAGCAAAAGATATAATTTAACATAAGAATATCATAGCAAACCAGATTGGTTTGCAAGAAGTCTCACATGTTGGATTGAAGGGGAGACTTCTTGGCAAGGCCAAGTGGTACTCTAGGAAGAAAGTTGAGGAAATTTTCCTTATCTTCTTTAGTAAAATATTTTGTGGACCAAAATCCTCCCTAAATAGAGAGGCATGATTTAGAATGGATTGCTAAATGGTTTTTCATCAATTTGCTATTTTTCTAGGGTGAAGAATCATCATTGTAGAACTATAGGGGGCATCCTTAGCATCGATAATTGAAGGACATAGTTGAAATTTTTATTTTTGGGACCCAAAAATGAACTTCTTGAAGGAATTGGTATAGATCGAGAGCTTTTCAATGGTATAAAGAGTACCTGAATTATAATATGTATAAGTTATGACCTCTAGCTTCTTGCTTCTTGGTACCGAGTGGAGTTTATGCCATCTCTTATAATTGACACGTGATAGTCATGAATGGTTTTAAAAGACATTTGAGACTAAAAAGTGACACAAACGTTCATTCTTATTCAAGTTTTAACCCTCATAAGTTTCTCTATGATACATTTTATAATTAATTCTTGTTTAAGTTTTAACTCTCACCATTTCCTCTAAGATACATTTTATATTTAATTTGTTAATTTAATTTTAACCCTCATAAGTTTCTCTGTGATACATTTTATAATTAATTATTGTTCAAGTTTTAACTCTCACAATTTTCTCTAGGATACATTTTATATTTAATTTGTTAATTTAATTTTATAGTAGATATTTAAAAAATTACTATTTCTATTTTCATTATTAATATACATTTTATTTATTAAAATCTAAATGTGTTTTTAGTATTTCTATATATTTTAGAAAATAATATTTTAAATACCAATATTTTATTAAAAAAATGTCTCCATTTTGGAAATTGGTAAATTGGACCATTACCACTTGGCTTTTATAATTGTTTTGCAAGAAAATATTTGTTGATCTCATGGGTGATAAATTTAATTTGAAGTAAAAGTATCGCATCATTCTTTATCTCCCTTCACTAAATGAAGGTATGGTTGTTGGAAATTAACATTATCATGAAAGTTCCCTATCATAATATAACTATTTAAATTATTGTTTCGAAACATTAAAAAAAACATATTATTTAAATTATTGTTTTGAAACATAAAAAATATATATATTGAATATTTATTAACTTTGGCATGGAGGTCCTCCCTCATAATACAAGTATCTACATTGTTATTTGGAAAGTGAGAGGGCTTCCTTTCCTCATGTTTAATTGTTTTATTTGTTTTTCCAAAATATAAAATATTTTTTTACACAAATTATAATTTTAAAAGAGAAATTATAACTGTCATTTTTTTTAATATAAATTTAAATAGTTAAACATTAATTTTTTAACTTGTAAAATGAGATATTAAATTTCAACCAAAAATTATAATGTATATTTCAATTAAAATTTAAAATGATATAAGGTCACTCAATCAATAATTTCAATTAGATATTTTTTTTCATTTTTAAATAACACAATAAAAAATACCAAGTAGATGAAATAACTTCAAAGCATGGTTTCCAAAAATTCTCAACTAATAAATTAATATTACTGAAATCTAATGTCATATATAATTACAATTTTTCCTTATAATAATATATTATATTAACCTCGGGCAGGAGGGAGGGGGTAGGGTTTTCATCACCCCGGATAGACAATCAGAATTCGGTTTCTCTTGGAGAATGGAAAGGGAAACTAACAACATAGGAAAAGCACTGGCACTATGGTAAGGTCTTCAAATTGTGAGAACCCGGGGAATCAATGAAATTGTCGTGTTGGGAACTTCGAGAGTAATAATCCAAGCCCTAGCTGAAAAATCTCATCTGTCTCATTTGCATCTCTGATAGATGATTAGGAAAATCCAAGTTCTGGTCTCCTCCTTCCGCAAAATAGAGTTCTTTCATATTCCAAGGGAGCTCAACGGGAAAGCAGGCAGAGCTGCAAACAGACACGTAGCTCTTGGTTTCGAAGTCTTAGAGTGCAATGGGGCTAGTTCCCTCTACCAACCCCCATAGAACCCTGGCTCAACCCATGGGGCTTAGGGCATTAACTCTCCTCCCCGTGGAAATTGATTTGAAAGGCAGTGTGACGCATTCCCATCACGTGGCAATTACCTTAAAGGACCGAGTGACGCTTGCAACCTTTGTATCAGCGCGTGTTCAAGGTCCGGGATTTTTATTGCTTGTACGCCCGAATGCTTGCACTCATTGTGCTGATGGTTTTCTTTCCCATCCAACTAATGCGAACCCATACATGAATTCTTAAGCTATTATGATAAAGAAAGGCAGATTCGGTGGATTGTTTATTAGGCAGGTCATGGGAATCGATCGACATTTGATGGTTTGGGCAGACTGCTCCAGCAAGGGAATTGTGTTCTGGTTTGTTTGGCTCCCTGAGGTCTTTGTTAGTTCGTCTGCTTTTGAGAAGGATTGTGCTCAGGATTTGTCCGTTATTCGCAGTATGGAAACCTCCTCGAAATCCACTGGCTCCTCCTCGCTTGCTTAGTTTATCAAAATAGACATTAAGGAGATGAAGAAGAAAATCAGAGTAATCAACAAGGTTCTTAGTAGGATTGATTCTAAGGGTGCTCGTCGGTTTGATAATGTCTACAAGGATATGGCCCATGTGAAGAAAGAATGTGAACGCTCAATTGCACGAACAGAGAATGTGTTGACAGGTATGCTAGCGGATTTGGAGATCAAGTTCGAGAAAATGAAGTTGAAGGTCACAAAGCTGTAAGTGGTGAATTTCCCAGGTTCCTCTTCTTGCCACCGTGAGAATACCAAATGAATTTCAAAAATTTAGTCTCAAATTTTGAATGCCGATAGTTGGTTGTTGTTCCTGTGTTTAGCTAGAAATTTCTTTGTCTACTGTTTTTGAAAACTCTACTTACAGTAATTGTAAAAAGACAGGAAGACATGCATAGTTGAACTACTTTGCCACTTCCATAAGGGCAGCAATGATATCTCTGCATAGCTGAAATACTTTGCCGCTCCCATAAGGGCAATATGTTATTTCTGGACGTGTGTTTTTGTGGTTAAACCACCTATAAATATAACCGTTTTTGTCCAAAAAAAAATATTAACCTATAAAACCTCAAATTTTCATTACATTAAAACTATATATATCTTAAAAAACCACAACTTTAATTAAAAAAAAACCTTAAACAAGTCTTTTATAACCAGACAACACAATACATGATATGCAACCATTTTTCTATTTACACAGCACAATACATAGTATGCTTTCCCACAATGGTCATAAACACTATGGATATATAACTAAATTTTCCTTGTAAAAATAATAATTAAAATCAAATTTATAAAATTAATTTTTAATTAAAGTATTTTTAGTCATGGATGTTGTTCTTCATGACATTTTTATTGTTAATGTTTTAATTCTGGAGAAGGATTTTAACTTTTCTTATAATAATAAATATAATAATATTTTTTTAACATGATAATTTTTAGAGACACCAATTTGGTGTGGTGTCTAAGTTATTTGTTTGTTTGTGGCATAAGAGATTTTTTAAGACAAAATTGTTAAAGTCTATGCATATGTACAAAATTGTTAAAGTCTATGTATATGTACATACCCTATCACCTATGAAATTGGATTTGTCCAAAAGGGCCTGCGTGTCCCGTGTTGGACATGGACACGCTGACAAAGCGTGTTTGACACGTCTTTGCAGCGTGTCCTGTTTTCAGACACGCATGTCCGAGGACTGTTAGTGCGTGTTTGAAAAACAGGCACGTTTTCCACTAAAAAAACGTCCAAAATTTCATTAAATCAAAATTTTCACTTTCTTTTTATCATTTGCTTTAAATCTAAAGTGTGTTTGGTGTGCATGTGAAGAAGATTTGAAGGATTTAAATGTATAATTACTAATGTTAAATGTGCATTGATTTTGATTTCTATTGAATATTCGTAAAAATTTGGATCTATATATCTATATTTTTAATATATATANTAATTTAAGGAATAACCTATCGACCCGACCCGAACAGAACACTGCAACAGCCTAAATGGAGCCCTGGTCGTCCGATTGGTGCAAATGGTCGAGTCAATAAGTTATTCCCTAATTTAATATCTCAAACTTACTTATTTGTGAAATAAAATACTTTTATAGACACGACTCCTAAAATCTAAAAAATATACATACCCCACGCCACTTAACTCTGTCATAAATTTTAAATTTACTAATATCTATCTATATTACACATATTTATTCCATTTAATCACTAAAACTTTGATATCATGTCTAAACTATATAGACATCATAAAGATTACTTTATATATATTCTTTATACAATATATAGAAATAAAATGCACTTCAAGGTATATACAAATGTGCTCAGATCGTGCCACTCGGACTCCCACACTTACCTGCCACTTTCACATTGGCTGCATCTACTCTGTTTTTTTAAATATTAAAAACCAACAAAGGCAGAGTATTGCAACATCTCTGCATTCTTAAAGACCATATAGGAGCGCTTCTATGTCTTCTTGTCTTTTACAAGGCCCTCGATTGACCCAATAGCCGTTACCAACGATACAAGAAGTGATAAGAAGCTCAAAGTTTGCAGAAGGTTCCACTTGAGTGTCCATCGTTGGACCTTTTTCTGTGTAATGTACATCTCTACTGGGAAGTACACCACCAATGGCCAAAACTTCACAGCACCTATAACTCCCAGCATATCATTGAATAATGGAAATATGATGGCAATGCATGTAGTTGACACCACAAATGCCGTTCTCCAACACAGTTTCAACAGATTGACTCTGCACAACCCACATAAGGGAACGCTTATGAGAAGTTGGGACTTACTGATTACCTTACTGTTCGGCCATTTATCAGAAATCCAACCTTCAGCGAAAGCAAAAATTGGTTGACAAAACACCTGCAAGAGAATGAGATATTATGCCAAGATGGGTAGCATGGACAGTAGTTTTTCAATAAAGTAGCACACAGAGAAAGAGTGATAAGGTGTTTACATAGGGATTATTTTTCCAAGTCATTGTTTTTCAATACTATTTTACCTTGGCATTGATTCAATTTGGTCACACTAGAAAACTCTTACTTGATATGCTCCAAGCAGGTGAGCCACAATGCATGCATTGGCAAAGTCTACAAGCCAGTAAGGCTCGTAGAATCCAAACCCTGCCAATAAGTTTCCAGGTGTATTTTCTCCGAAGGCTGCATAGCCCAGACAACCACATAGCATAAATAAGGCAGTTGCTATAACTGTCGCCAACAGATTTGCTTTCTTCATGGTTCTATTTTCAGGGGGAGGAGACTTCAGGGTATCCTGCAGAGTTGTTCATTGGAATGAGCCAAACAGTTTTCTGTGCAGCTTCCTGTCTTCCAAAGGATTCATATAAAAAAAAGAATGTTAGGGTTTCAGCTATACCTGGATTTCAAGGACAAGTGGAGAATAAGGAAATGCTAATGCAATGCCACCAAGAGCTTGTAAAATCTTCCAAACTTTTTGGGCTTGAGTAGCGGAGGTGGCTGTGGCGATTCCACCCAGAGTGCCGTGAATCACTCCATTTTCTGGAGATTTCCCAGGGGTTGTTCCTCATAAGTTTCAAGTTTCAACAGAACAGGGAAGACATAAAATATGATATTTGCAATTCAATATACAATGCCCATAAAATCACGGCTATGGGTTTCGTGTTAGAGGTTGAAATTCCATATAGCCTGCCAATGATTGAAAATAATGGAAGAGTGTAGGATAAAACAATACCAGCTACTTTGGCGATGCTGAGACCAACTCCTAACGTTGCATATGTAAAGGACATTGTTGCTGCAATTATTGAAAGGAACCATAGTTTATTAAAGTTTGGTATTTGACACAAGATAACTTGTAAAACTCCATAGAGGATCATATATGTGCGCTCTGAAAAATGGCAGGGAGATCCATGTCCATGTTTGTGGTAACAATCTGATCGTCTGATTGCTCTGCAATATTCATGGCTTAGAAGCTTTTTCAATCCCTTTTATATATTGAGATCAATGCTGATTTTAATCTCAACAGAAAATCTTCAGCATTAAACATAAACATCATTATGAATTTAAGCATCAAATATAAACATTATTATATAGATTGAACGAATATAAACATCATTATGAGTTTGTAAGGATTGATCCAATAAGAATGAAATCAGGAAATGACACCCATTCCTCTTTCATGTACCTTTAATTTCAAAGTGAAATCACATTGTTTTTTCAAATCCACAAAGACTGGTGTATGGAATGCTATTTAATTTTTTTTATGAGAGAAATACTACAGATCAATTTGATTTGTTTGTTGGGCATTGGGTTCAACATTTCCGGTGAGTTTAGTGACATGGATTAATAGTCTTCGGAAATCCTAACTCTGGCTATTGTGGTAGAGATTAGCACCTACGGGTTTTGGTCTGAGTGAGTCCAACAAATGGTATCGGAGCAACAGGTCAAGGGTGGTTGGAAACTCACCAGGCTCCCATTGAGGGGAGATTGTTGGACATTGAGACACCTGGCATTGTTGTCTAGGGATTATGCATCCTTGAAAAGAAAATGATTTTATTATTATTTATTTTTATTTATTTATTTACAAGAATCCTAACTCTGACAATTGTGGCAGTGATTAACACCTACAGGCAATGCCGGCAATCCGAGATTCTATTATTATTTATTTTTAAATTACAATGACACTTTTGGCTGCCCTCCTGCACTTCAACCTTTATTTAAAAGCAATTTCTAACCTCCTCTCCCAGCCACATAGCTGGAGCCTGGATTCTCCCATCCAACCTCTGTTAAAAGGCATATTTCTTTATCTTTTCTCTCTCAATCATTTAGCTGGATCCTCTAATCAGATTACTTGAGAGAAATGATTGCTAGTTTTGACATTTATATTTATGAATGGTTGTGATTAGATATGTAGCACATGTGGTTTCTTCTACAGATTCTTTTCTTGAAACTGTATCTACATTTGTGGATTCTACTGTCACTTTGTCTGATGAGATATGCAGAATATGTGTAGTGGCTTCTTGAAACTGTATCTACATTTGTGGATTCTAAAATCCACTGTCACTTTGTCTGATGAGATATGCAGAACATGTGTGGTTGCCGCTGCAACTTTTTCTTATCTAATTTTTCTTGAAACTGTATGTACCTTGACATTAAATATGCACCCACCAGCGCCATTAATGTTGCTGTGAGGCATTGGATTTGTTGTTGGTTCAGATCCAACAGCTCATAATGCCTTGGCAGCAGCATGAAATCTGATGCTTATTAAGCGATGTATATTTATGGATTGTACTGCCACTTTGTCGAATAAGATATGACATGTGGGTGTCCCTTGCAACTTTTTCTCAATTATTTTTACTTCAAACTGTATGTATATCTTATTTTTACTTCAAACTGTATGTAGATATGTGGATTGTAGTTGACACTTGGTTTTTTTTTATGTAATGTTCGTTTTATTGATTATTTTTTTAGTAATTTAATTATATTTTAACTTTGAAGTTTTTTATTCTTTGTTGTCATTGTTCCTACAGAAGATGTTGTTGTGAACTAAAGCTTTCATGTCTGCAAGGTTTTATATAAAGATTTGCTGAAAGGAGAAGAGAAAGACCTATTGAATTATACAGATGATTGAGAGCACACTACACTCTTTTGCTGAAACAAGAAAAGAAAGGCAAGTGTGTTCTCATCTTTTTATCTATTCTAATTTATTAGAAGAAACTGAGATTCAAATGTAGAGATTATTGGAATTTTTTATTATAAACAGAAAGGTTTTTTCCTTCTTTCATGTAGGAAGCAGGTATTCTGCAAAAGCAGAGTATTATAAACTGTCCACTTTTTGATAAACACTTAATAAGAAGTTTTTGGCAATTCTTACTCATTTTTATAGATATAGATATTTATCAGAAAACCATCAACAACACAATCTCAATGAAGGTTTATTGTTGCAACACAATTTGATTAACACCACTCATGATTCTAATATTATACTTAAGTATAGTATTTTAGGTAATTGTTTTGGATTGAAAAAAACATGTTTATAGATAAGTAGACTAATATTAATTATGAAAAATAAAATTAAGACTAAAATATATAAATTTTGACATAAACCAATTTATTTACCTCTAAACGATGGTCTTCTAAAACAATGAATAGAGTTGTATGCACAATTATCAATTAGTGAACTAAGGAGAGGAAGAGAAACTAACAGATATAGCATTGTTCAGTAACTCTAGATCAAACGTTATTATGGCTTGCAAATTCTTGTTATGGGATCTAACCTGATGCTGATTGCAGTAGTGAGTGTGGAAGCAATGCAGGTTCCATAGAAGACCACGTATTGAGCTAATGCACACAAACGTGCTTTCCTTTCACCTGGGAAGCATAACAGGGAAAATAAGTCGACCAGTGTAAAATCTCAAATCCAATGTTCAAATATATGGTTTATAGAAGGAAAATCTGAATTAATCAAAGTATGACAGATATAGCACCCAGATTTACTCGTACTGCATCCATGTAAGAGTAGTTTCTCATGGGCCCAGAGACTGGATCTGGAAACCTGTAACAATCCACAAGCAAGACAGTGGAATACAATGATACAAGAGCAAAGACAATCATGGCTACAGGCCCTGCAATCCATCCCAGCTGCGCAACACTCCATGACACAAATAAAACTGCCGCTATCAATGATGTGATAATGTTAGCCACCGCGGTCCATAGCGTGCCTGGTCACTCAATTAATTTCATATACAGACTTCAAAATCCACTGAAAACTTTATAGAGAAATCCAGCAGCATAAACAGAACTATGATCACATTGCAGTTAAGCATTGAAGAAAAGCGCAACGAAAAACATTGAAGGGATACAATACCATTTCGAGAAATATCCACCGCTTCGTCTTCAGCGGCGTTGGAATGTAAATACTGGGAGTTATCATTACTGGCCATGGCAGACTCCTTGGACATTGTACAGGGTGGGTCTTTCTTTCTGAATATATTTACTGGGTTTGTTGAAAATGGACTGAAATTTTATCATAGATTGAGATGACAATGCGTGGCTACAATATAGAGAAAAATTGTGAGTAATTGAAGGAAATGCGTGGTTTCTTGAAAAAACCAGAAAGTCATTTGAAGTGATCGACGGGCAAACTTTTAATCCAATTAAAAAGCAAACCAAGAGAGTCTCATCATATCTACTCAAAGGGCTACGGACAATGACTTCAGTTAGTGGAAGGAGTTGGTGGAAAATAGCCAAGGATGAAAGTCTTTTAAGGAATCTCCACGTATGAATGATGTCAATAATTTAAGTTTAAGTTAATTTTAATTTTAATGTTGAATGGAAGTTATATTTAATAGAATACTGTACGTAAACCTCACTAAAATTTAGCAGTTAAATCATTGTGTAGAGGGGGTCTTTTATCCCACAAACAAACAAGAAAGTCTCATAAGGTAACTTTAAAAATAAATTATTATTACAAACAATGGACTTCCTTTAAAAAAAAGGAAAATTTAATGTAATTTTCAATAAATATTTAAATATTTATACTTATATAATTTTCAAAGTTCTACCACTATAAATTTTAGCAGTTAAATCATTATGTAGAGGAGGTCTCTTATCCCTCAAACAAACAAGGAAGTCTCATAAGGTAACTTTAAAAATAATATATTATTACAAACAATGGACTTCCTTTAAAAAAAAGGAAAATTTAATGTAATTTTCAATAAATATTTAAATATTTATACTTATATAATTTTCAAAGTTCTACCACTATAGTATCTAAATCCAAAATTTATATTAAATTTTTGTAATTAAGATTCTACCAAATTCCTCATAAAGTTATAAAAAGCATTAACCAAACACCAAGACTAACATTATTCATGTAATAAGAAGATGACAATAGATATGTGTTTCTAGAAGTAAGAAACAACTAACATGATTATATTAATGACTTACTTAATTGAAGGTGCCAAGTTTCAAGCAAGTCATATTTTAGATCATATAAAGAGTTGAAAGTCCCTCTTAAACCTAGGAAGAATAGTTCTTTTATCCTACTTGTTTTGGTTCAACCTTCACCATTGAGTTTTGTATGGAGCCTTTTAGAAGGGTCAAGCTTTAGGATTTAATTGAGGCTGCCAAGCTTCAAACATGTCATATTTTAGATCATATAAAGAGTGAAAAGTCCCCCCTAAACCTAGGAAGAATCGTTCCTTATCCCACTTGTTTTGGTTCAACATTCACCATTGGTTTTTTTATGGAGCCTTTTAGAAGGGTCACGCTGTAGGTAAGACTAGGACTGGAGGTATATTGTATATAGAAAATGGACACGGGATATAGTAGTAGTTCGAACACTAGAACAAAGCTATTAGGTTTTATGTTCTTACATAGCATAAATATTTATTCTTTGCAGGTTTTGGGGGACTCCAAAGTCATAATTGATTGAGCAAACAAAAAACCTAAAATTTAGGTTATACACTTTTGGATTAGTGGATGCTCAAGATACAAGCCTTATAGGAGACCTTTGTTGACATTTCTTTTAGGCATATCTTCAAAGAACTCAACAGGGATGATGATATGTTGTCAAAGAAGGCCCTCACTTTCCCATAGGGCATGTATGATATACTAAGGTGTCTCACTTTGGTCAAATTCTATACTCTCTTCCTTTTAGTTTTTTGAGTTTGTACACATATTAGAGATTTTCACCGTACAAAGTGTATGTGTATTACTTTGTTGTTGATATGGGTGTTTTAGACAATTAATAATTCACAAAGTATTGTTTTGGTTCCTTGGTTAATTAATATACATAACATAGATAAACATGATGTATTGCATAGATAAACATGATGTATTGTTTGTATACTTTAATTCATGTTATGAATAGCAAGTATGCTTTTTTTGGTTGTGAACGAAAAAAAGTTGATACAAACTTTAAGTACAAAATAAAAGATATGCCAACTTTTTAAATAAAAATAAAAAATATCTTTAGATATTTATTTGTTTAAAGTCTTTGTCACATTTTTAAAGATGTAATTTAGGAGTCATTTAAAGTGGTAGGTGTAACAAGAATTTTTGAAATGGTTGTGTAATAATGATTTAGATTATTTAAAAATACATAATTTATATTAAAAAATTATAAAGTAAAATAAATAAATATTTTTTTTATATTATATAATAATATTTATTATTTTTTATATCATCATGATGATAAGATGATCATTTTATTTTTTAAGAAATATTCATAATAAAAAATATCAAAATTATTTTTATAACATGATAACAATGTTTAAGTTGGTTGCAAGGTTGAAGTCTAAAGTGTTTTATTCTATATCTTGAATTTTTTTTATATAAGTTATTCATTTTAATATTATTTTTTATTTTAATATCAAATTTTAATTATTTAATCTATATTTTTTCTTCTTTTTATTATTTTTTTTAAATTAACCAATATAAAATGATTTGAGTTTACACCAACTTTTATTAATTAGTATTTTATACATATAAGATTTGAGTTTACATCAACCTTTTTATTTATATATATAATTTATAGAAATTTAATTTATATCATAAGTTGCTTTTGAGTGTTTTCATTTCTCTCTTTTAATCACAACGCTTGTAGTTTGCAGTTCCCGCAGTTACGCGCTTGGTGAATTCTACCTGTTTCCGGCAATTAAGAATAGTAGGGGAAAATATAGTGTTGGAATAAAATATTGAATTATCTCATATTATTTTATTATTTAAGTCCTGGTATTATATTATAAGATAACAAGAGCTACGAGGTGGCAATGTCGTTGACATAGCTATTTGGGTTCAACTAGAATATTTTAGTGATTGTAGGTAGTCAACGCTTTAATATTATTGGACTATCTAGTCTATAATGGCTTATTGGTAATGATAAAGTTTGGTAGTTATACTTTAAATAATATTTTTGACATTTGCCAAAATGGTATTAATTAGTTTGATTTTTAGTTACTAGTAATTTACTTATGTATATGTGAGGGTTGTAGTTTGATAATGTAGAATTTATATCATAGTATGCCAACTACTTTAAAATAGAGTGCAAATTGTTTTTTTGAATTCCCAATTTTGTAAATATTAAACATAAAATTGAGATAGAAATAAAAACCAATGATTAAATAATATAACTTAGAAAAAAATTCTATTAAATTTCATAAAACAAAAATAATAAAAAAATGATATCAAACCCCAAATTTTATTTATTTATTTTGTTTTCAATAATAATATCATTTTTTAATTCACTTTTTGTAAAGAATTTTAAATTTTATATTATAACCTATATTTAGCAACCATATATGAAATACAACAAATTTTATTTAACTCCTATATTATTTATTATAAAAATGCATTTATTTATTATAGAAAATGTATTTAGCTAACTAAAAACATAGCAGTTAATATATTTATTTATATTACTATAAATAAAAATATTTTTAAAAACTAACAAAAATATTTTGAAAATAGAAAAAATATTAAAAAACAAAACAAAATAAAATATGTGTTTTAATTATTTTTTATGGTTTAAAACTATATTAATGAAGTGCTACATGAAAATGATATGAACAAAAGAAAAACATAAAAA
Organism: Pseudotsuga menziesii; assembly: GCA_001517045.1. Taxonomy (NCBI): domain Eukaryota; kingdom Viridiplantae; phylum Streptophyta; class Pinopsida; order Pinales; family Pinaceae; genus Pseudotsuga; species Pseudotsuga menziesii. Next base: position 196,349 of record LPNX010298070.1, read on the forward strand.
AACAAAAACTGAGTAACAAGACATTTTTCAATATAAAAGTTGTGTCAACTGAATAACCTAGTACAAGAGTGTTGTTCGTTGACGCAACCAAGGATATGTTAATGGCCACTGAGAGTGAATGGAAATGATTCACATTGTCGTGAAAATAATGAATGAAACAACACAGATTTATCCAGAATGATACCTTCCATCGTAAGGATTCTTTTAATTCCACACCTCTCATCATTGTGGTAACTTGTGGTAATGCTACCCAAAATCTCTCCGAATAAAAATAAATTGAACAAGGTGGTTGAATCTTTGTTTTTGTTTTTTAAATGATTTTATTATCTTACAATGCTCCCACTAAGCATAATGAATATCATAAGAGATGATTTTTATTCTATTAATTCCCCTTGCTTAGAGATGGGTGCAACAATCCTACAAAGCATGAGCGATCCATCTGACAACATTGGGCAGAACAGTGGAAGTAATATAAATATGTGTTAAATAGCTCAGCATTCAAAAATTCAAAATTAAAATCATGCATCTTATGAACCAAGACCAAAAATTCCAAAAATACGAAATTTCAGTAGACGAAGTCATATTGAATTAAAGTATCTATAAAACACTAGTAAGTAAATAATGTGCAGAGTAAGATGCATAGCCATGCACAATAATATGCAATAGAATCCACAAATGAAATGAGTACAAAATCTTCCAAGCACAAACAAGAGTGCGAGGAATGAAACAACGAAAACAATAAAACCCCATTATTTTCTTTAATCAACTGAGGCAGGGACCCTCTAATCCTACAGCGGATGCCACTGCCACAAACACCAAAGCAACCACTGGCAACATTATCACAGATACAGACACCACCGCATTTGAGGTGCTCTTTGTGGTATAAATTGCTCACCATAAAATTCATATTTTCATTAAATTCTCAACACTATTCTGCCTCAAAGTCTGAGCTTTATTCAGTGATTTTTTTTCATAGTAGTCCCTAACATCAAAATTTCTCAGTTTTTCATTCTCTTTTATCAAATTACTTCAGATTTTACAATTTTTTGAAATATTTGATCTGCCACATTCTTTCTTGCTCTTTGCGCCTCTCTAGAAATATATATATACCAAAAATTCCAAGGGTCTACAACCTATGTTGTGACCTTCCTTCACAAAAAATTATAAAATTTTATTGCCAACAAATACCGGTACATGGTTCACACACAAGAGAACCACATTTTCTACCCTCCACATAAGACATAAACCTACATGTTATTATAAAGGTAATGCTCTCTCATTAAAAGAGGGTGATTTGAATTTATAAATATAATCTGTGCCCTCATATATTTTTATATCCAATAATTAAATAAAAAAGGAGATGTAGCTATGAGTAAAATTCCCTCAACATCTTCCTACATCCACATAATTTTTTTTTTTGCAAACAGAAAATGAATATGGGTTTGCCCTTATACTATAACTTGGAGACATAGTTGTGGGCCTGTGCTTTCTTCATAGATCTCACGCTCTAGGTTGAGATGAAAATGATATAAATATAAATTATTTGCTTCCTGCCAAATGAGAGGCTTTCATACGATAGCCTTTCCAATTTTTGGGACATACACAAGGTATAAAATACCTTTACTTAAGACACATGTATCATTCATTAACTTTCTGAGCTCACATGAGAGAAAACGTAGAGGTAAATAATTCTACTCTAATATACAAACATATACTCATATATTTAACTATATATATATTAACGTCTTCAGACTAACTCCAAGTAAAACACATATGTCATTTGAAGAGGGTAAAATTACTACAAAACTTAACGCATGGATATGTAAACAATCGGGTAAATAGTTCTGCAAAGAGAGGTCGTTGTCCTCTGGAAACTGGTGGAACTTAGACCTAAAAATAATAATTTAAGAGCTACATCCCTACTTAGAGACCTAGGATCCCTGTAAAAATTTTATGCTCTATAGCAATCATATAGAAAACAAGTGCATGATTATACTTGCAAGTTCAAACCCACTTCAAAAATAAGCATTCATGGAATAGCCACTGCATACAAATACCACTTCAAAATAATGGCTTTGGGAATTCAACCCCAACATAATTAAAGAAAGGGAAGTAGATAAAGCTAGGTGACAAATCCAAGAAGCACTAGGAAGGAAGAAATTTCCACACAGACCTTGCATCTAATAGAAACAAAGGGCGAATCCCTATGTAAGCCTGCACAATATGATCAATTGTCTCATGTCCAAGCACACGGACAAAGACCATCTTCCTAGATAGTTTTTTGTTTATACTTGGAGGCATGTATATCCTGCCCCACTGCAAGCAATCAAAGGATTATCATGTATTGACAGATCCATTGAATTTTAGTGGGCCAGTCCAATTGACTTGTGAACTGGACCACGAGGACAATTTAGCCCTAAAATTAATCTATTTATCCATCACATAAAAATTTATCCCTAACAATTTATCCATCACATGTAACTATCCATGTTCATGCTTAGAAGGATTGGATCACCTAATCCAAATGCACAACAATTCATTGGAATACAATTTCCTTACATTTCATTCTAGGTGTTTTCTCATCACTCTAAGATTGTCAACTTTTCCAATAATCTGTTTGTGTTTGATTTACCAATATACAACTAATCATCCCTCGCCAATTGTGAGTACTCTATTTTATGATTTTGTATCTTGACACCTTAAAAACTATATGATCCATGACCCTAAATCATCTCTCATGTTGCTTAATTGATTCATCAATATCATTAATAGGGATTGCCACTTGAAAGAGACATTCATTCATTATTGTTACATAAACTTACCCTAGACTTTTTTTACGACTTCATACTTCTCCTAGAGCACTTCAATGTTATCCATTAGGTATACACCCTTAATACATTATACAAATTTTAATTAATTTCTCTAATCTTAACAATTCCATACCATTGGTATTTGCCTCATTAAAATTCTTAGATTCTAGTAGCCCACGCATGTAGAGAGGGACTCCAATTTTTGCTGCCGGAAAGACCAAATCTATGAGTTTTGGTGTCGACCCGGTCAATTTCTTATCGCCTTAAATTTTCATCTGAGTCATTTCGTAATATGTGCCTTTGGCCTTGTTTTATATGTTTTCCCAAAGAATTATTCGGTTAATGAAAGCTCATTTCATAAGTCTTGTTTTCTTAAACCCTTATCTTATGTCCTATTTTATTATTAATTTAAAAATTAAGATTTTTTAATTATTATTTTAATAAAATGACCTTTAACCTTTTATTAAAATAATAATTTTATTTAAAAACTTAAAGAGTAAAAAAAAAATGGTTTTACCCACTATCCTTTCAAACGTTCGTGTTAGTTCTTTTTAAGAGGATAAAGTGGGTTATCATAAAAATAGATCTCTTTGTCTTCTTCCCAAGTTGAATTCCATCTCCATTTTATAACCTTAGACCACCATCGTATCAACCATTGAAGTCTAAGTGCTCACTTAGTTGATGTCTAAGTTGAAGTCTAAGTGCACTACGCGTCATACTTCTCCAAAAAGCCAATTGTTTATTTTGAGAAAGCATACTTAGGCACTCTTGGATTGTCATGTTATGGTCACAAATTCTCTTCATTATGCGGAACCGTTTTGCAAAGTTGGAGGGCTTGTTTTCATGTGGAGGCTGTCAAAGATAATTGATTTTGAAGCATTCGGTGAAGCTATAAATGAAGGAATATTGATCCCACAATAATCATCATTATTATTTTGAATTGTTGGTTTGCAACAAGTAGTCAGTTAATTGCATTTCGGTTTGAACAGTATGATACAAATGATATTATCATATTGTAATGATATTATCATATTGGCAAGATCATATTGTCATGTTAAGGGCAGAGAGAAGCGGCTGCTGCACTAACTTTGGATACATCTGGTGTATGTGTTCGAACTATTTGGACATTCAACAAGCATTTATGGAACATGAAGACGTGTCTATGCACATGATTTAGACCATGGTATCAATCTTGAGAAAGCAACTGCCACAACAGTTGTGCCTAAAACCTTGAAGTCAAGCATTCAATAAATTTCGATCTCACCTCACTAAGTTATGTGAATCAAGTGGTAGTCCTTCATGATAAGGTCTCTTGTGAGACAGAGGATGGAAATAGGTTTGCAAGATTGATTCTTTTGTGCAAACTATTTAATGCCATGCCTTTCAGTCATCCAAACCTCAATATCTTAAAAGTCAAATTGAATACAACAGCTTGAGATGTTAGTCCCCGATTTTAAAGATAGAGCCTGTGCCAGCTAAAGAAGGATCAAATTTGTTTAGTCTTATCAAAATTATTTTCCCTAAGTTCATTTGTGATAAAACAAACAACCAATGCAGATTTTGAGTAATTTTTGGATCAACAGGTCGAGAATTATTTTCAAAAATATCTTGGTTTTCTTTAGGTAACGTTTTAGCATTCAAAATATATATATGGCAAAGTTCGTGGAAGTAGTTGATCAATAAAATCAAGCGAATCCGAATTTAAAGAGCCGAGGATTAATGTCAAAATTAATTCCCAGATTTTTAGGCAGTGCTTAAGCAAGCAGTTCCATATTTTAAGTAACAATCAGAGAATTTTGCCTAGACACGGTGAATTATATGTCCCAAATTTGATGGCGATAATCAACAGCTGAGGGACAATTCCAGATTTGTGGGGCATAATGGGCAGTTAGAGCACAAGGGGAAGTCAAGCATTTCATTTAGCAAACAGGAGAGTGAATTTTCCAAACTAGTTTTCTTATGGATTTGAAACTACAGCTAAACTGGTTTATTAAAACTTTATGCTGCTCCGGTAATAACAACACCCTTTAAGATAGCAATTTGTGCACCGTAAATATTATTACAAGAAATAGGAGACCAAGAAAAAACTCTTGAAATCCCTTTTCTCGCAAAACCCTCTGGTCACCAACAATTTCGCATGAATAAAGATAAGCTAACCCACGAGATAGATCGACATTGAGCTCTCCAACATTGATTCACTATATACAACAACCATCATGGAAAATATGTCCAATACTACTAGTTCTTGGTGAAAACCCCATTTCAAAATTAAACCTTTTCGATCATATATCTAATCTTCACATATTTTTTTAGCTTGGAGACACCAAATAAACCTACCCAAGGGAGAGCACACCCCAGTGACCTGTTATGTACCACTTCCCACCAAGAAAAACCTATTTTACAAATGACAAGGTTTTTTTTGCAAATATTCAAGCTGCATAACCATTACAACTGGAAAATTTTGAGCAAAAACTATTTCAGGAGAAGATCCATTGCAATTTCATGTTCTTAAGAACCAAACACACAGATAAAACTTATTCAATGCAGATAGACTTCAAAGTTCAAAATTCAAGCTCCGCCATAATTAATGTGTATGGAAGATCCAAGCCAAATTTCATGTCCTACAATTGATTCAAGGCGCTGGCGCTGGTCTGGAATAATTACTGTAGGAAAAGATCCACAAAACAGGAAAATACTAGTTCTGAAGGTATTGTCCTACCACTACACTAAAAATAATTAAACCCTTCAAAAGCCACGATCTACAACAAGCTGTGTAGACAGAAGAATGTATACACCTGTTATGGAGAGAAATTCCTATGGCTTGGGGTACCACAATAGATAGCTTGACTCCAGAAATCAATCTTTTCCAATATGCAATAGAAAGTAAATGTCTAACACTAAAGGATCAGACCTCGTACCTTATTCCGGATGGTTGAAGTAGATCCCTGTTGAGCTTTCCAACTTCAGCTTGAATTGATAGATTACTTCCTCAACAACAAGTAAACAATACAAGCATACTATATATCATGGTGTTAGATCTATTCTAGCATATATAATCAACAATGTATAAGCATTTGAAATACTCCCATGGATAATATATTCATTCAAACACACATTATTGGACAGGAAAAGATATGTCTATTAATATAAATCGGAGATTACAATAGATACAACATCTGACGGCACGTCTGCGAACCGAAGAAATTGAATCCCCCACTTGGGACTCCACCACCTCAATCCTCCATCTCTCGATAGCAAGCTCACAAGGAAAAGGCAAGCTTGGGAAGAACACACTAGTGCTCCAAGGGACAAGGGGATGCATACTCAAGCATAAGTTCTGGCAACAATGGACTATAGTTTCTTTGCTCTCAATTCTCTCATATGCCTTCAATGTACCATAGAGTTCCTTATATAGCTTTTCAAAGGGGTAATGAAAGGTCGAATCCGAGCGATCTCAAGGCATAGGGAAGGCCAGGAGTCAAGTGAGTCGGATCCATGTCAAGGAAAACTCCAAAAGGATTTGGATTTTTGTACACATCCCGATGTATGCGGTTTTAGTGGTCAAACTCATGTATATACGTGATTAAGGGATTAAAAGTCGCGTATAGGATTTTTCACATGTTTTTAGGGATGATCAAGGAAACATCAATTGACAAAAAATGGTCCATGGGGTCTAAGGAGTCTGCAGCGGGACAGGAGAAGGCCATACACAGTATGATTTACTTGGAGTGGTAAAATCAGCTATAACAGATGCCCCCTAATGTGTGAGGTCAAAGGGGTCATACGATGGCCGAAATACATTATAAGTCCATCCCAAAAGTGAAGTGATGAAGGATCCCAAATGGAAGACCAACCACCCAATCAGCATAGTACAATAATACAACTCTGCATATAACTACAAATATGTATAGCAGTCCCGGATACATAAGAGTACAATGGCCATGAATAGGCATGATACAAGATATCACATAAGTGGTCATCGCCACGTACAATATACATAAATCAGAATCTCCATGATGAAGATATACAAAGGACCATGATCTCCATAATTGCTGGAGATATATAACAGATCAAGATCTCCATAGTGGCTGGAAATGTCTGACATATATTGGAATCAAGTCACGAGAGCTGAAATCTCATGAACAATGGCGCGATCAAGGAGGTAGCATATAAGAGATGCCACCAATCTGGAAAGTCTTCTACACACACTACTACGAGTACATGTCCTACTATGCGAATAAAGGTGTCGAGGTCGAACATAGTAGTCCATCATCTGATTACCGATCATTGACCTATACTGTTAATAGATGCGAGATCACCCACCGATAATGAAAATGGGAATCAAGGTACTAGAGTGCAAACTAACAAGTGTGAATAAATGTGTTGAGGTCTAACACTTGAGAGGAGCCATCGATCAGGGGCCATTGATGTATTCCCATAGACTGTTGATGGCGAGAGAACCTGCCACTGATGACTGCAAGTCTCAAGGCACTCAAAATGACTCTAGATTCCAATCCCAGAATAAATGATATGAAGTCGATGGGATGAAATCCATTGGAAGGAGGGAATTAAGGCATCCCCCATCATCCAACATGAGGTACTCAGCAAAGCTATATAATGTGGAAGGACTCGATCATAAGGTGCACGAACCAGTAACTGTACCGGGAATGACCGACATGCAAAGTCAAGATAACTGAGGAATGGCCGACTTAGGCTTCAACTTCCTTCGAACAAGAGCATAACCACATATGGTAACTAAATGAAGGAAGCATAGACTCAATATACAAACTGGGACATCTCTGCGACACAGGAGGCATCGACAGAGGCTCCATAGGGACTGGAAGCTTAACCAGTCGGTGGAGATAAACTCAGATAAACGAGTATAGCTCCTAAAGTCAAACTATAACCCAACCAATGGATCTGATATATAGTGCTCTGTTCGAAGGCGACACGACTCGACAGCTGCCACAGATAACATCTTTCCTTGTCCGGCTTTTTGGTTTTTTTGATTTTTTTGGACCTTTTTAGTTATTTAAAAAGCTTGAAAAAGAATAAAATGGCTTTATAGTTACAGACTAGGAGGAGATGAGTGTCATAAGGGCAAACAAACTAGTTCCAAGCAGTGGAACATACCTATGCTCAATGCAAGGATACATGTGTAGGATATCGACACTCGGGGGAAAATCTCCTCCCGGTAAAAGGGAAACGAGTTGTGAAGGATATAAAAGATGGCTCTGCATGGCTAGACATGAGACAAGCTCAGGCTATATGGCTGAAATGCAATGTCAAGGGAGCCGGCATAAAGCTCAATAAGGTAGGCAAAGCTCATGATAATGCAGTCACAACTTGACATGAGGGAGTCCTGCGGGAAATAGGCTAGCAAAAGATCAAGAGGAGTATGAGGCTCTTGCGAAATGTCATGGTAGTACTATACAATGGACTCCCACACCCTAAAGGAGGAAACGTCAGCATGGGCACCAAATGCAAATAAGGTGCTAACTAGGGTACCCATGTAAGGTGAAGCTTTACCACTCATATCATGCCACTTCTAAAGCAGCAAGAAGGTTCCGTGACATAATAGAGTGGGTTCGTACCTAAGGTCATTATGAAACGGTCATAAGGTCATGCAAAATGCAAACGGTGATGAAACCTAACCTATATTCCAGTTTAGACATGATACCTGAGATTGGCATGAACGGGTCAATCCAATGGCTGAAACGACACCGAAAAAGGTCCTCTACATCATGAATTATGTCAAAAACGGTTCAAAATGGTTAGAAAATGTCGAAACTATAGGAAAGGGGGTACAAATTTTCAAATATTTGAAAATTTTATATAAATAGTAAACAATTCAAAATATTATAAAACATTTGAAACTTTTACCCATTTGAGCTCAGATTTTCCACAGCGAATTCCAGGAGATCCAGCCGACGGAATCCACTACCGTTTCTTCCAGGTATTTACCCACGCTCTTCTCTTTCATTTTGATGCAATTTTTGTGAAATTCCATGGTCAATTAAGCTTTCTAGGCCAAACTAAAATGGGCGTTGCGGCCCATGCGGAAATTGAGGGTTTTTTCGCGTATAGGGCTGGATATATGTGGAAAATGCCCCCAAACCTGCGTACATACGTAGCTGTTTTGAAAACAGTCGTGTATGAGGCCGCCATAAGGTTTTTTCAATAATATAATGGGAAAATTTGCAATTTCTTGTGCAGGATGGTCCTAGAGTGGAGAGAGCGTGAACATGGTGAGGTAGAGGAAGCAGTAAGGGCCAATGTAATGGCTCAACAAGCTCTATGTGCATGTGGACTCTACAAGTTTTGGTGTCCTGGTGGTTTGAGGGCCAAACCAAGACTATTACAGATGCTGGTGGATTACTGGGATCCAGACTCAGAGTCCTTCCAGATAGATGGGATGTCCCTCAATATAGAGGTGGAGGACATATACTTCATTACAGGGCTTTCTAGACGAGGGGAAGTAGCGAACCTTCATTCTCGTGGTGGGCCAGAAGGTGGCATGACTATCAACGAGTACATCGCGATGTAATGCTATCCAGACACAGAGAAGGTGGGGAGTTAGGTCCCTACCAACGCTATACAGGTGCTAGGCATAAAGGCCATACTATTGACATTGGGCAGGATAGTAGGCTTGGCATCACTCCACCAGGCCTCACGACCTCTGAGGCCACTGGTTTTTCTCCATATCAACTTGTACATGGAGTGGAGTCGATATTGCCAGTTGAATGCGAGATTCCTTCTTTGAAGCTAGCTGTAGAACTCTTACCAGACACTTCACCATTGGAGGAGCATTTGGTTCACCTTGAGCAACTTGATGAGCAGCGTCGGGATGCCTTGGTGGCTCTAGAAGTCAATAAACGTCGCGTAAAGGTCTAGTACAATAAGTCTGTCCATCCAAGGAGGTTTAGTCTTAACAACGGTTCTATATGCCCACAAAGCAGGATATAACATGATGTGCCAATTATTCTTGCTTTGTGCGATGGTTCGTTGGAGAATGGATTTGAGTGATTTATTCACTGCCTCTACCTATCCATTCGCTTGAGGGTAGTAAGAAGAGGAATGCTCTTGCTTATATCTTAACTTTAATGCCAACTCTTCCATCATACGGTTCTGAAAGTGCGAGCCATGGTCAGTGACAAGCTCTTTTGGAATCCCGAACCGAGTAATAATTTGGTTGAATACGAAGTGAGCGGCTGTCTCACTGTCGAATTTTACTGTAGGCATAGCCTCAGCCCATTTCGTGAAGTAATCAACAACCACTATAATATGATGGTGCCCCCCAGCAGAAGCTGGGTTGCAATCCATAAAATCGAGCCCCTACTTAGTGAAGGGACCGGTGATGATAATGGGATGTAACAGGGCAGGTTTCGAGTGCATATTATGTGCGAACACTTGGCAAGGGTGGCACCTCTTGACCGCATCAACACAATCCTTAAAGATCGACGGCCAGAAATAACCTACTCTTAAGATCTTTTGAGCTGTAGAAATCCCAGATAAATGACCACCACATGCCCCTCTGTGGTAATCATTCAGCACTACCTTATCCTTTTCATGAGTTAAACAACATCGTAAAATGGAATCTACCCCACAGTGGTACAAAGTGTTATCCACTATGAGGTAGTTCTTAGAGACATGACGTAATCATCGTCATTCATCTCGTGAGAGGTGAGTAGGGGTCTTCAATGTTTGTAAATATATTATGATATCCCCATACCATGGGTCTAAAGTTGAGATTAAGAAGATGTGTTCATCGACAAACGTATCTTCACAAACCAACTCCTCGGCCTCGCTCGGGAAATCCGATATAAGCTCTGCAAAAATTAAAGACTTCTTCAATTTTGCCGAAACAAACTCGAGATTGAATTCTTGCAGAATGACAATCCATTTATTATATTTTCCCCCAATCATCCTTCAGGTGAGGATGAATTGATTGACATGGGCTACAACCAAGGTCTGGCGAAGGAGAATATAATGTCTCAACCACTGAACCGCATGTATGGTATCTAAAGCAAGCTTCTCAACATGAGAATAATGAATCTCTACGTCAATAAGGTTTCGGCTCAGATAACATATGACATGCTCTTGGAGCTCCTCATCCTCTTGAACCAAAACCATACCAATTGTCTCCATGGACGCGGTCACATAAAGTAGGAAATCACGGCTATAGTCTAGGGGAATAATCACCAGGGCCAATGCTAGGGCTCGCTTGAGTGCATCGAAGGACTCCTGGGCTTGCTCATCCCAATAAAAGGGGGTGTCCTTCTTTAAGAGACGCATGAAGCCTCTAGTCAAATTGGCAAAGTTGACAACAAATCTTCGTAAGAAGTTTGCCATGCCTTGCAAACATTGAAGATGATGAATATTCTTCGGGGGAGACAACTGAAGTATTGCCTCAACCTTTAAAGGGTCGACTCTTATACCCTCTTTAGACACGATGAATCCCAACAAACGACCTAACTTCACACAAAAGATGCACTTATGAGGATTTAATCTAACCGAATAGTGCTGGCATCTTTCGAATACCAATCTCAAGTGATTGGGATGACACATTCTCGTACGAGAATGAGCAGCCAGGTCATCCAAAAATACTTCGATAATTGACTTGAGATCGTGGAAGATCAAGGTCATTGCCCGCTGAAATGTAGCTTCGGCGTTTTAAGGTCGAAAGGCATTTTCCAATATGCAAATGTTCCCTAAGGACAAATAAATGCAGTCTTATGTTGGTCCTTAGGTTTAATCTGTATCTGATTATATCCGGAGAATCCGTCCATGAAGGAATAAACCTCGCTACTCGCACACTCATCCAAAATATGATCAATAAATGGTGTGGGGAAATTGTCCTTAGGACATGCACGATTCAAATCGTGGAAATCAGTACATATGCAGATCACTCCCTACTTCTTATCCACTGGAACGGGGTTTGAAACACATCCGTCAAGGGAACGAGATAGATGAAACCAGTGTTCAACAACTTCTCTATCTTTGCCTTAATCGCAGGTGCTTTCCTAGGATTCACCGCATGCAAACGTTGTCAAACAGGCTTAGAATTGGGGTAAGTATTAATCTTGTGCTCAACAATACGAGGGTCAATGCCTGGCATCTCGTCATAAGACCAAGCAAAAATATCATGGAATTCCTTAAATAGCTCGGTGTATTCTAGAATCTCAGCATGGGAACATTCCGCCCCAATATAGACATTCTCTATCGTGCCAGGATTGTGAGAGATGTTGATAGGAATCATTGAAGATATGTTCGCCATGTTTCCATTAGCCATCTGACCAGGAGAGCTTAATGGAACCATAGGAATACCAACTCTCTGACTAAGAACCGCCCTAAAATCCTCACGCTCCAAGCGGTCAAGCTCGGGAAGAAAGTACGATCTATGATGGAGTTCCTCCCATGGTGGCTCAACTCCCGACATAGCCTCAATAATCGCTTCATCTGAAGGGAAAACCATATCAAGGCAGTTGTGCGTGTGAGAAGACCGTACTTCCCATGTCGGTAGCACATAAGGGTCCTCCTCCTCCATCCGTGAAGAGGAAGGACTAGGCTCTGCAACACACTTGAGATTAGCTTGATAAGCTATCATAGTTGCAGGCAATAGCACGTTCGTCACGACGGGCTCACTCGAAGTACTCGGTGTAGGAAGAATCGAAGGAGCTTCCATATGACTCATGCGAAAATACACCGATATCGTAGATGTCGAAGCCTCATCAGAACTAGATCCTATCATAAGGATCGGTGCAGGACAACTAAAGATTCCCATGAGGGATGGATACATGCCTACACCCACACTCCCACTTGCCGGCTGAGAGTGTTCAATGATCGGGATCGAAGCTCCCGAAGATGCGGTAACAGACGGATTCTTGAATGTCGTTTGATCAATCGTTATGATCTTCCCATTATGTGGAAAGCATACAACGTGGAACAGGGAAGAAGCAACGGCTTGCATACTATACATCCAGTTCCTACCCAGCAAGAGATTGTAGTCAAGGGGCGCATCAACCACCTCGACCTCTATCACAACAATCTTACCTCCCGAACAGACTTTAAGGGAAGGAAGGATGCCGTGCGGCCTAAAGGATCTCCCATCGAAAGTAGTTAACATGGTCGCTGATTTAAAGAGCTCAGGAGAACCCAGACCCTTCCAACATGATAAAGACATCACAGAAGCAGCAGCGCCTTCGTCAATCACAGTGCTCTTGACGGTCATATTAAGACATTCTATGTGAATCAAAAGAGACACATAGTAGGGCAAGCGAGGCTGAAGTCTTGCGGTTTCAAATTTGATCATGGAGGAAGAATCATCATCATTCACACCAAGGGCAGAAAGCAACGCCTTCCTTTGCGAAAGAGAACTCTGAAGCACTTCCAATGTAGACATCGCACAAGGAGTGTGGCCCAAATCCTCAACAACTAAATAGTTATGGGCGGCTGGGGCATTTGGATTATGCCCTAAACGCTTAAGGACTCCCTTAGGAATGCAAGGTGCAGTCTCAGGTTTATCCATAGGTTTCTCAATACGCAAAGGGGACCCTGGTAGATCAGGCTCTTTGCCTGGGCTGGGTTATGATGAACCATATCTTTCGCATGGGTCACAACTTTCACAGCACGTACCATGTTAATGCACCCATGACCACTACCCTCTAGTGGATCTTGATCACCACCAGACTAGTCATGGGACCTCGAGTTCATATTCTGATTGTGTGGTGAAGGGTTAGTTAGCACAGCTGGGCCCTATGCCAAGAATCTCGAGGCTTCCTCAATATGAGGGCACAATTAAGTGAGGTGATCGTCCTTACATAAATTGCAAGGGAACTTAACCTTACGTTTAGCTTGCTTGTCCCCCCCATCATTCCAGCCATTCTTGTCATTACTATTAGCATTCTCATTCTTATTCCCACCCTTACGATTATTTTTACCCTTTTTTCTATTCCGTCTGGGCTGTTGGCTACCCTTCTGGTCCAATGATTGCGCTAAAAGTACACTCGCCGTTTGGGTAGGTTGAGACAAAGCCGTAGCTTGTCTCGAAGCAGATTGGTTGATTGACAATTGACTAACTTGTTTTGCAACCGAATCCACAGGTTTCGCACTTGCACAACCCACAATGCCATTGGCATGTGGTCCAGGTTTGACTTTGGGGTCGAAACTAGAACGTGGAGCATTGGGAATAATTTCATATAACAAACTGGACTGAGCATAGATCAAGTCCAGTTCCTGTGCCCTAAAAATTGCTTGTTCCTCATTCTGCACTCCGGATGTAGAAACATCCTTCGCTATATAGGGAAATAATGACTTGAGGAAGCACTCGAGGAGGAACTCCTGCTGTATAAAGGCTTTAATTAACCTCTTCCGTCTACGCCACTCTTGAATATGATCAGAAATATGTGTGGCTTTATCTTGCCGAAATGTCGAAAAGAGTTCAGTACCAACGTCATAACACACTAGTAGCTGGAAGTGGTTAAGAAAAGTCATCGCAAGGTCATCGAACAAAGCGAAAGCTCCCCTAGGTAGTTCTATATACCATTTCATGGAAGGACTTGTAAGGGTGTGTTGAAATAGCCGTAAACGGATGGAATCCCGATGTAAGGAATTCGAAGAGCACCATAGGTGAAAAGTAGTAACATGTTCGCTCGGATCCTCTCCCGGTTTGTTGTCGAACTTAGGTATGTCCAAGGGAAGCTTGGTAGGGACAGCCGGCCAAGCCGGGTCATGAGCTATAGGATCATTCGTTAATCTCGACAAGTCAGGAAGATTGAGCATCGCGAGGAAAGGGAGCCTAGGATGATGAGGCCAATGGACCGCTCCCTGATTCATATAGGTCTGATTACCACCATGGCCTTGGCCATAGTGCCCTCCTCCCGTATGACCCGTATAGGGTGGCATGGAAGCACCATAGTGTGGTGGACCTTGACTAGTAGGAGCTACAAAGCTGTAATTAGGAGAGTAAGCAGGTTGTTGATACCTACCCCCATAAGCTGAAGAACCCTGTCCATATTGCGTCCCATAATAGGGTCCATAAGTCATCGCATGCGATGTCCCACGGGACACTCCGTAAGTAGGAACACATGTTCCGAAAGTATGGATGTACATTCCAAAAATAGGAATGTGACCTCTAGAAGTATGAGCATGACCTCCCGAAACAACAGGCGGTACATGAAGCTGAGACACAACCGGTCTAGTAACTGCAGTATGGACATGACTTGTAGCAACATTTCAGCCCGAAGGACCACGTGAATAAGGTGGAGGGTGAACATTTGAAGAAGTAGGGACGGAGGATAGAGGGACCTGAGTAATAATGTATGTACTATTCCATATCGTTACCTGTCTCGGGTCTGGTATCCTAATAGGATCACTAACCCTAGACCTAGGAGGAATATGTGATGTAACTTCCACCACCGAGATGGATGGTGCAATGTGACTAGTGCTCCCAAACCTCTCCACATGGTAAGGAATGAGAGTGCCCCTAGGCATAGTGTTAGGCTCGAACTCAGATTCGACATGAAATTCCAAATCATGTGTGGGAAAACTAGACATAGCATAACTACCATAGCTAGTGCTTGCGGGTTCAAAATGAGTCTTGGCATCCTCTGGCATTCCATACCGGTAATGCATCAATGGGGAATCAACCCTAGAGTGAGTAGGTCTATCATGAAAGGTTCCTATCTCAGAAATCACAGGACCTAACTCAGCTAAGTCGGGCGAAGGATCATAGGTAGGAGTAAACTCCCCATCATCCACTCGAATGGGAGAAGGTGGTTCAGGGATACTTTCCATATGGTTTCCCATGGTGTGTGAATCAATGTGTGAAATAGTCTGCCTGGACTATCTAGGTCTCTCTCCCAAAGGAGGAGGAGAAGTAGAAGGCGGAAGTCCTGCTAAACGATGAGAACAACGAGGAGCCGCACCCGAATCCACAATGACTCAAAAAAATAAAAAAGACTCTCTATTTACGCAAACCCTAGGCAAGCTATCGTGCACAGAGCAATCACTAATAAAATCTAAAGCCAAATGCAAGCAAACAAGGGTTGGATAAGTGAGCTCCCGAATGAAGCAGGTATGTCTCGTCTAGGAGAGGCTTGAGACTCCCATACACAACAAGCGGAGGTACATAACCAATTATTGTGGCCCTCATCTTCAACATGTAAAGTGACTGTGCTGTCCGACCCCAAACTGGCTAGGACAGCCGCAGAATAACCCCTACAAAGTACCCCCTCGATATCCTAGGTAAGGCCACTAAGGTCACCTCAATATAATCAATGCTTAGGCAGACAGTCGCAGGTGGGATTGACCGTATGGGCAGGGTAGCAAAGCCCGAAACTCTCGAAAGAGCCCCCAGATATGAATACAATCCTGGAAATATCTCCGGTGCTACTCAGTTATGACTAGGGGTCATCCCAATCAATAACCACTCACACTGCCTCGTGCTTAACTCCCTTTTGAGAGGAGGATCCTGCGAAACATTGGTTATACCAAGGATTTCACACACTCACCTGGACAAATACATAGATGTTGTTGTTTAGTGGTCTTGGAGAATTTACTCACAATGAACTATTCCAAGACCCTAAAACCTAAGCTTGTTGGTGCACCCTAGAAAAGAAAAGAGTGTAATTCATTTTAATTTAGCGTTGATTTTAATTGGCTTTATTACTCAAAATAGGGATATGACCGTGCAACTAATGGTGTTATGACACAACATGAAGTAAAACACACACCTAACAATCAATGCAAATGCATTGTGTCCATGAAAATAGGGTATGCTACTACGTGAAATGCACAATTTTTCTTCAAATGATGAATGCAATTTTTCCTATATGAAGTCCTAACTAGTACTCCAAAGCAAATCTAGTGCAAGTACAATGCAAAATGCAAAATGCAATGCATGATGATAAGCAAATGTTTTTGGATTTTTTGAAATAGAATGAGATACAAAAAGAAAAAGAATGATTCTACAACCCATAGACTCTGCAAGCACACTCAAACAACACTCAAGCAAAGCACTAAGGTAAAAGAACTCTAATGCACTAATTCCAAACAAAAAATTGAAAATGCCATGACAAGAACCTTCTCAAAAAAAAATTGAGCCTAAAAAAAACGTTTCTGGTCAGAAACAGAGGTATAAACAGACTCAGGAAGTGCCAAAGGAGACTCAGCAATCATCAAACTTCACCCATCAACCATTTAACTTCGACAAAAAGGAAAAACTAAGGGCATATGCCACTGTTTGCAGTAAACCCGCGTGTATACGCAGAAATCGCAGAGAAACCCGCATGTATACGCGACTGTGAGTTAAAAACTCGCATACAGGAAGAAAGGTGCATAAAATCAAGGCAAACAGACAAGCTAAGACAAACTTCACACCAATCAGACACTACCAGGCATACATGCCCCCAGACCCGACACAGAAACAAGAGAGAAAGAGCAATTCAAATTCATTGAATGCCGATAGAACAACCCCCAAAGGACAACTACTAGGAACTCCCCAGTGGAGTCGCCAATTCTGTTACGGAGAGAAATTCCTATGGCTTGGGGTACCACAACAGACAGCTTGACTCCAGAAATCAATCTTTTCCAATATGCAATAGAAAGTAAATCTCTAACACTAAAGGATCAGACCTCGTACCTTATTCTGGACGATTGAAGTAGATCCCCGTTGAGCTTTCCAACTTCAGCTTGAATTGATAGATTACTTTCTCAACAACAAGTAAACAATACAAGCATACTATATATCATGGTGTTAGATCTATTCTAGCATATATAATCAACACTGTATAAGCATTTGAAATACTCCCATGGATAATATATTCATTCAAACACACATTATTGGACAGGAAAAGATATTTCTATTAATATAAATAAGAGATTACAATAGATACAACCTCTGACGGCACGTCTGCGAATCGGAGAAACTGAATCCCCCACTTGGGCCTCCACCACCTCAATCCTCCGTCTCTCGATAGCAAGCTCACAAGGAAAAGGCAAGCTTGGGAAGAACACACTAGTGCTCCAAGGGACAAAGGGATGCAGACTCAAGCATAAGTTGCGGAAACAATGGACTATAGTTTCTTTGCTCTCAATTCTCTCATATGCCTTCAATGTACCATAGAGTTCCTTATATAGATTTTCAAAGGGGTAATGAAAGGTCGAATCTGAGCGATCTCAAGGCATAGGGAAGGCCAGGAGTCAAGTGAGTCGGATCCATGTCAAGGAAAACTCCAAAAGGATTTGGATTTTTGTACACATTCCGATGTACACGGTTTTAGTGGTCAAACTCGCGTATATACACGATTAAGGGATTAAAAGTCGCGTATAGGATTTTTCACATGTTTTTAGGGATGATCAAGGAAACATCAAAGGACAAAAAATTGTCCATGGGGTCTAAGGAGTCTGCAGCGGGATAGGGGAAGTCCATACACAGTGTGATTTACCTGGAGTGGTAAAATCAACTATAACAACACCTAATCCCTGGAAAACACCGACTTCAAAAGGAATGCTCCACTCATAAAATCAAGACCCTAATAAAAAATCCATTGCCCATAACTACTGAAAAAGCAGAAACCAATCCCAACTAAATGTCTATTGCAAAAACCATGTTATATAGAGATAAAGTGGATTCCATGAAACTTACACAGTCCATAACCTATCAGCTACATCAGTAAATCATTAGGCAAAAATTTCACAATACTAACTATAAGAAAAATCCCACTTCAAAATTCTTGCTTTTAACCCTGTCAGAAATGGGGAAACACATAAAACCTATCACAAGCAATGACCCAACTCAAGAATTGCAGTAAACAAGAACCCAATTTTCCATTATTCTTCTCTATTTCGTGCAGTCGCTTACAATTTCTTTGGATGATGCAAGGCCAAACTGGACTCCTGTCAAAGCCTCCTGTCGAACCGGGCGGCTTCTTCCATCATGCTAGTAAATGAAGTGACTAACTTCTTCACTCACTGGCCTTCCTTCCCTCTTCTTAGTCTGCAGGTAAAGAGAAAGCAAACAACTGGTATTCCTCGTCCTTCTAAGTCTGTAGGTGAAAAGCAAGGAACCAAACAACGAAGCCACTTCTTAGTCTGCAGGTAAAGAGCAAGCAAGCAACTGGTATTTGTCGTCCTTCTAATTTTGTAGGTGAAAAACAAGTAACCAAACAACGAAACCAGCGAAACAGAAAAATAAAATGAAGATTGTGTGCGAGCGAGACTATGATCGCTAAGCAGATTTCATATGGGACATAATAATACTGTTGTTTGGTTGTTTACATATAATAACACTGTTACTTGGTTGTTTGCAGAATATAATTCCAATGAGTGTTCAAATAAGTCAATTCAAAAGCCTCTCTGCATCCATGGTAGCTGCAACTACAAAGAATCATGGCGGTAGCTTTGTCTTGTCCAAAATGGTATATGCAATTCATGTCGGAGCCAACGATTTTGCCTTTTACATTACCAACCACACCTACCAAAACAACACATCTTCTTGGGATTTCCTTGACTTGCTGCTTACCAAATACAAAGAATACCTGCTGGCATGATCTAATCCTCCCAAACTTACAATTCTCATTTTTTTTGGGTACAATCATAACATCATTAAGCATTTCTTGTAGTAATATGTTTACGATGATTCTGGATCTGTACAACAATGGAGCGAGGAACTTTGTTGTAGGAGATATCTTTCCTTTGGGATGCACTCCAATCACTTGGCTTGTTGTGTTGCTCATGAGTAATAAAGGGAATGAAAATGGTCGATGTTTGGAAAGTGCAAATGAACTGGTTAATGACTTCAATGTTGGGCTTCACCACATGATTCGTAATATGAATCATAATGATCAGAAGCTACCATCCTTGTCGTTCATTCTTTCCCTTTCTTCCTCGACGTGATCCACGATGGGAAGGCCCATTGTAAGCTCTCAAGTATGGATGCTTGTTGATCAAGTATGTATATATATTTTGGATTTTCTTGACGGGGTTAATAAGATTAATCTAACAAGTCTATAGTAAGAATTCATTTAAAATAATGAATAAAATAAATGTTAAAAACTGGACAAAATAAGGATCAAACACAGAATCCTCGTTTGCCATTTCAAATATGTGCATTGGCTGCATGCAAAGTCGTGGCAGCACGAAGAAAATGCTAGCCACACGACCACTGCAAGGGTACAGCTCCATGAACCAGTTTCGAGGTTGTCAAAGTGGCTCATTTCCCATTGCTCCTAGAAATGTGCACGGGGAATAACACACAGAAAACTACATTAAAATCTGCTTACGAAAGCTCGCCGCCAGGTCCTGGGGCACAAAACCTTCGGCAATCGTCACCTACATGGAACCAATGAGCATACAGTAAAATAGCTTTAAAAAAAAGAAATTAATACAACCCAAAATTAAACTATTGAAAAACTATAGAAAACACAAAAAATTCTTATTTGAAACCTCAACTAATCCTCCTTCGCGAATCATATATATCCCCTGTTGGGGACATAATAAAGTTCAATTTCCCCGTAAGCCCCCAATACGAATAGGAGGGAAACCCTTTCAATAATAATAAGCGAGCCTTACTTAAATAATACATTAAATTGAAACTCTTGTTCGGTAGCGGTAAGTGATTTCGTATGGGTTGAGATCTAAGTTCCAGGGTCGAGGGTTAAAGGTTTTAGGTTTCTTGGTGAGGGCTCCTATCTAGTCTTTATTTGTCTGTCTGGTGGACCACCTATATCGGTATATGTTGCCTATTACCGGTCGGGAAAAATTTGAGTTTACATCAACCTTTTTATATATAATTTATAAAAATTTAATTTATATTATATTTGAAAAAAGATTTATTGGGCCTTTTCCATCATTAGAGCATTTTCTCCCACTCGAATAAAATCCCCTATGTTAATTGATTTGTAAAAGACAACCAAATACAAATATTAAATTTTAACAATGAAAACTTATTTATAATTTCAATATAATATATAACATTATATGCAGTAATTATTTATTAAACTTATGGTCATATGATTTAGTGGGTTTATTTTAGATTTACTAAGGTTTTAAATTATCCTTTCGCCCAATGCAACTTGCTACGATTTGAAAATTCGCTGTAACTTATAGCGTACAGGTAAATATTTTGGCTTGCTATTAAGAAATCTCAAATCCAACTAAGGGTTTGACTCAAGGCCTTTCCTAAAACTCATAATAAAATTGCACATTGAGAATATTTGTAATTTATACCATTTTAAAAGATAAAACTTTCACGATTAAGTTTCCATAATATATAAATAAAAGTTTGGACAGAAATATGGAATATGTCGTTGATGGCCAGAAAAATGTAATATGTTGTTGATGATTGTTAGTACATTATACTTTAAACTTAACACTTTAATTTGAAAAAAAAAATTCTATAATAAAAGGAATAAAATGAATGAAAACATTAATAAATATTTAAATTTAAAAATAAGAAAGCAAACAAATGTTAATAATATAAAAGGATTATTAGAAATATTTAAATTTAAAAATAACTAAAAAACCAACTTTAATAATAAAATAGAATTATTATAAATATGAGTTGAAACATTTAAATTTAAAAACAAGCCAACAAACAAATATTAGTGATAAAATATAATTATTAGAAATATAAGTTAAACATAAAGACAAATTAATTAGAAATATTAAAAAATATAAATATAAATACCAAAAACACATTAATTAATACCAAGTAACAATATATATATATATATATATATATATATATATATATTAGGTAATTTAGGGGATTGTTTGAACTTAATGTTCATGCTAGAAATTAGGGTTTGTAGTTAGGGTTTGTTGAATGGAGCAATAGAGTTGGAGATCTAGCTTCTCGATTATTCTCATGATAATGTGATGGAAGATGATATTTTTCTTTTCTTTTCGGTCGACAATTGGATGGTTTTGATGGATTTTTTTGAGAGAGGTACGACAGCTCCATCAGTGAGGACCTTTCCTCCTCTAGACAACCCAAAGTCATTGTATTTGACAAATCAATAGGGATTGGGATCTTTGGCATTGACTCAGTCACTACCAATGATCTAGTTTTGTATTTTCTAAATGGGGGTATGACTAAAGAATCACCAATGAAGGAGAGAGCACTGAGTTACCATACATGGGAAGAGAAGGTGACAAATTGTTAAGGGGAGTTGCATAAGTGTAGAAATAATTTCGAGGTGAATGATTATTATAGGTTCAATGATTATGCTCAGTGTAACACACCCAAAAATTCACATATAATTTTTTTTTAGGCATGTAATTATTTTCATTCATTCATGAATCACATTCTAAGTTTAGATAAAGTGTTGTTTCTATGATGTTGATGTCAGGAACTCGATTAGAGAGGAAGAGACCAATTTCCTTCGAGAACATTCAGCCATGCTTCCCTCAGGTGACGTTCTTAATTAACTTGTTCAAATAATTTTGTACTAAGGTTGGTTCAGCCAACACCAAGAGGCACCTCATCTTGTCATTGCTTGTTAAGTAAAAAGACACCAAAATTTATACGGTTGGTCGTACTCCAATTCCTATGATCTACCCCTAAGTTTGAGACTTAGGTTTGTAAAAGCATGTCAGCTAATCGAAAGTATAACACAAGTGGTGTTAAGTGGTTTTGAGAACCATAACTAGTTATTTTTGTGGAAAGAGGTTTCTTATCCTCCTCTTGTGAAGACATAATGTCTTAAAGGTTTTTCTTGTTGCTTCCCAAAGGGGATCATCTTTCTCCACACAATAATTCTCATTAGGTTTATAAAGTTGCACTTATGCCATGGTATGGTTATATTATGGTTACACTCAATTTAATATAAACCATTTCTTGTGCAAACCTTTCGCTGGTTAGCAAGTATAACCGTGACAAAACAGAGTTTTCTAGACCGTTTATAAAAAAAAACGGGGCCAGAGTTGACTTACATAAGCTAAGGTTTTAGCAGTAAAAGATTTACATCATGATGAGGTTTGCAAAAATTCACACCAAGGCCAAGGTTTGATTTGCAGTTGATGAGGGTAATAAATTTGTTCATGCTCTATTAAGCCGACTTTTGGGTTGAAATTTAAACAGGGTGACCTGGCTGCGAGTTGACAGTGCAACCAAGTCCACTGCATGATACAGAACCTTATCCAACCATACACCTGGAGGTTGATTATGCGTTTTCTTGGTAAGGTTTCAAAAGGTAATATTATTTGGCCTAAGGCATCATTATTTCGTTTTAGAAATTCTTGCTCTGTCAGAGCTCTGGTCGAAGGCCGACTCTATAACTGTTTTCTGGACCCTCCGGAGCTGCTTCTGGGTTTTACAGGTTTTGTAGGTGCTTTGGGTGGATGGATGCTCTAGTGTTACTTCTCAGGTGCTTAATGCATTGAAGCCAGACCTGCGCAACTTGAAATAGATAGGTAAGAGCTCATCTCTCTCACTCGACACTCAAGCTTTTGATGATCATACTTTAATATTTAAATTACTGGTTTTTCTATTAGTTTAACTTTACTTATGCATACTTGGAGGGATAAGGGCGCTCAGAGGAGATGACCCTTGGCCATCCTCAACTAGTGTCCAGGTCTGTTGAGTTGTTGTTGTGTTAAGAAGGTAGTTGTTTGGGATGGTTTTGCATGAGAAGGAAACCAAGACCTAACCTTTTCAATTCTTTGTTGCAGGTGTAAGCGTTGGGAGGAAGGTGACAAGGTCTCCTTCTCCCAGGCCTACGCCACAAGACACTCGGGTAAGTACACCCTCTTAACCAACAAAAATATTCCTTTTAAGTACTTATGATTACTAAGATTCTAACGCCCCCTAACTGGTTTTGCAGGTTTCGTACAACAGCAACGTAGGATGTCCACCTACGCAGACGATTAATAGATAAGTTCAAAACTCTGTGACACTCTTTCATCTATCAATAGGAAAGTCCACTATCTGATGGTATTTCTTCATGCAGTAGTTTCTTCCTATGGTTTTAACTTGTAAAGAGGCGACTTTGAAATTTTAATACTAGATACAAGATTGGGTAAAGATTCCCCACTGTGACATTATGTTTATAGTACAAGATTTGATCCTGTAACCTATTTAAGTTACTTCTAGTTTTTAAAGAGATTTAGGCTATAATGGTTACCTATGTTTCTAACCCAGAAAGGGGCTTGACCCCGTGACTGGTGTGATTATGGTTTCTCTTTTAAGAAAATTTAAAGGCATTACTATAAACTAACTTGAATAGACTACTGTGGTTTGATAGTAGGTGACGACAGTTTGACATGTTTCTAACTTTGTCGAGCAATCCAGCAGATTGGATAATTAATAATGTCACTGGGTGTTACTGTGTAGTTAGTAGTAGATTGTAAAACAACCGTAATCAAAGATTGATTCTTCATTTACTTGGTTGATTGCTAAACTTGTCAAGGATAATTTTAGGGGTGAATTTTATCCCAATGGGCTATTTTTCCATGTTTTTCTCCCAAAAAAAATTCGCCATTTTGCATTTTTTGAAGCATTGTTTCGCCCAATTTTGATGGGGTAAATATTTTTCACCCTAAAAATTGCCAAATTATTATATAAATGATATAAAATCCTTGGAAAATAAAATATATTTTGAAAAATATCACCAATCATTTTATAGTTGGTGTTTTAAGAATTGGTAATATTCGCTAACATTTATACACTTTTAAATAAGTATGGTTCCTTAAAATCATCCCTGAAACTTGTTTTAAAAAGCACATTTACCTTAAAAAAGGGTCTCGATTACAGTTAAGGGTTTGAAGAATAAAAATATTTAAGCAATGGATTTGTACCTGTTAATGATGTGATTACCTTACTGATTCAAAATCAATTTTAGATATTGTCGTAATCAGAATCAATTCACTTTTAAATTGATTGGTTAAATATTGTAAAACGTTTCCTTATTTGTTTTTAAGTAAACATTTATATATAACAGATAATTTGTTAAAGGTTTGACAAGGGTCGTGAAGCTAAATAAAAGGTTCTATAATCCGATAGTGAATTTATAACAAGAGTTGTCGAGATTCCTTTATGCAAAAGAAATCGATTCTAGAAACGAGTAAAGGTATAAAATTTACTTTATGGTTTTGAGCCTAGTAGAAGTTATTATGTCTGTAGAGTAATACAAATCAGAACTTACCTTCTCATTTGTTAGGTTATAAAATCAATTAGTGCTTACAGAAAAATAGCGTTGATCTAGGTTTAACCGTTATGGTTACTCTACTACTAATATCTAACTCATACTAAGGATTTCCTGAGTTACACATAAACATAAACTCAGGTATTACATCAATGATTGTAGATCTGAGAGTTACAGTCGATAAGAGTTAGCTGAATACAATTATTTCTATGAAGCAAAATAAGGATTATTAGAGGCATTACATTTCTTAAAGTCGAAAGCTAAAAATAATGAAATTAATAGATGCTAAATATATGAGTTGTAACGGTAAAATTTATAAAGGAATTGTATATTAGGAAATATTGAAAACCCAATAATTAACATGATATTCAACCACGGATGTGGAAGATTTAATAATGCCATGATTAAAAAGTTTGCAGACTAACAATAATTATTTCCATGTCCTAGCTGCATTCTACCTAAATAATATACATACCCAAATTGAGATAGTCGAGAAAATTCAGAATTCACTACTTCAGATCTATGGGGTTTAAATAGATTTTAAGGGTCTGAAATAAAGGTGGAGCATAAAAAGGCACCAACGCTTTGGGAAAACAAGATTGGAAATGTCATTCCTCCCTACCAATCTCCCAAAGTAGTCAAATCCTTTGCTCCAGAACCCTCGATCCTGCTCGCTGAACCACAAGAGCAAATTCTTAATGCACCATCTCTAGCATTATTTTTCAGATGTTAATCCCTAGTCCAATGCTAGCCTCCTACTGCTCATGGACATACTATTTTATAGTATTTTTCCTAGGCCTTAGTCATTTATGAGCCTCTTGCTCTTTAGCATTCAACTAGGAGTGATGAACTAATTTTAGGGGATGATGCCTCCTACATCCTGAATTCTAACTCAGTGGTATTTGCCACTTGTTCATTCCCTCTTATGGGTCAGGAAGCCCTCTTCAACAACCATTTTCACTTGTGTCCCCTTTCAGCCTTTTTATTTAATAAAATTGTTTTTGGTTACATATTGTTTTATTCTTGACACTTTCCTTGTAAACAATAATAAAAGAATAATAAAAAAAATAACAAAGTATTTTCAGCAGAATTAATAACAAAAATAAATTTTGGGGGGTGTTACATACACCTCCCCTTAGAAGATAACACTGTCCTTGGTGTTATGACTTGGTTTATTCTTCCATCTCATCTCCTTGGAATAAATATGGATATGCCTCCCACATATTAGTTTCCAGCTCCCAAGTAGCCTCTTCCGAACTAAGGTGCTTCCATTGCACCTTGATTTGTTTGATGGTATGTTTCCGGAGTATAATATCTCTCCTGTTGAGAATGCGCTTCAGTCCCACTTGGAACTCTCCTTTGGGTTCCACCTGGATTTCATTCCAATCAATTACATCAGAGTTATCATGAATATACTTTTTCAACATAGAAATATGAAATACATTATGAACTTTAATATTTGGTGGTAGGTCTAACTGGTATGCAACTGCCCCTACTCGGGCCAAAATTTCAAATGGCCTGCAATACCTGGGTGCTAACTTTGAATACTCGCCAAACCTTAAAGAGATTTTCTTGGGATTTACCTTTATATATACATGATCACCGACCTGGAACTCTCTAGGAGTTCTTTTTAGATCAGCATAGCTTTTCTGCCTATCTTGAGCAGCTTTCAAGTTCTGTTGTACGTGTTTCACAGTTGGCTCCATTTCCTTTAACAAATCAGGACCTAACATTAACCTATCAATAGGAATGCTCCATGATATTGGGGTATTACACTTATTCCCATACAAGATTTTGAACGGACTCATACCTACATAAACTTGAAATTATTATTATAGGAAAATTCAACTAAGTGTAGGTAGCATTCCCACTTACCTAGTTTATCCATAACATACATCCTTGGCATATCTTCCAGAACCTAGTTTACTCTTTCAGTCTGCCCATCCGTTTCCAGATTGTATGCAATACTGAAGTTTAATTGGGTACCCATGCCTCTGAATAAAGCCTTCCAGAAATTACCTGTAAACTTTACATCTCTGTCAGAAACTATTACCTTTGGCATGCCATGTAATCTGAATATTTCTTTCATAAAGATGTCTGTAATATTAAATTCCTTGTAGGTATATTTAACAAGTATGAAATGTGTTTCCTTGCTTAATTTTTCTACCACAACCATGATAGAGTCATGCTATCTGAAGTTCTTAGGCAATCCGATGATGAAATCCATGCTGATTGTTTCCCACTTCCATTCTGGAATGGGTAATGGGTGCAATAATCCTACGGGATGTTGATGTTCTGCTTTAACCTTCTGGCATTCCAGGAAGTGATCTAAGTACTCTACCTCTTATTTTTTCATATTTGGCTAGAAGAAGTCTTTTCTGATCATGGTAATCATTTTTTGATATCCCAAATGCCTCGAGTATGGTCTTTTGTGTAACTCATCCATGACTGTTAATTTAATTTCTGCTGGCATGTGCAACCTGTTTTAATGTAACAATAAACCTTGTGGATTTAGGCTGAAATATGTTTTTATCTTATTTTGTTCATTTTTAGCAGTTTTTTCCTTTAGCAGTTCATACTCTTTATTAGAAATTCCAGCGCTTAGAATCTGATTTTCTAAATTAGTTTCATATCTGCTGCTTGCGAAAAGTAAATTTGCATGTCGACTTAAAGCGTTGGCCACTTTATTTTCTTTACCTTTAATATGTTTTATTTCAAAGTCGTATTCACTTAGAAAAGACAAGCATCTTTCTTGTCTTGCATTCAAATTATGTTGGTCAAACAGATATTTAAGGGTTATGTTATCTGACATAAGTAAAAATTTCCTTCCAATTAAGTAATGCTGCCACATTTTTAGGGCCTGTATTATTGCAGCGAGTTCTAAATCATGTGTCGCATAATTTTTCTCACGATCTTTTTATTTTCTAGATTCATAAGCCACCACATAATTATCTTGTAATAAGACCCCACCTAATCCCTCATTGAAAGCGTCAGTACACATGATGAAATCCTTAAATGGATCCATAATTTTTAGTATTGGGGTGGTGGTTAATAAGTGTTTTAACTTGTTAAAACTTTCCTCGCACTTTTTAGTCCACGCAAACTTTTTTCCCTTCTTTTGCAAGGAGGTTATGGGGTAAGCAATCTTGGAGAAACCCTCGATGAACTTCCAGTAGTATTCGGTAATTCCCATGAACAATCTAAAATCAGATACATTCTGAGGAACCAACCATTCCATGATGGATTTTATCTTGTACGGATCGACCAATATTCCGTCCTTGGACACTACGTGTTCAAGGTACTAAATCTTGTATTTGAAAAAGTAACACTTACTGAACTTTGCATAAAGCTGTTGTTCTCTTAAAATTTGCAAAACTATTTTTATATGTTCTTCGTGTTCTTGCTCATTTTTAGAGTAGATTAGTATGTCGTCAATGAAGATGAGTAGAAACTTATCCAGATAATTACTTAAAATATTGTTCCTTAAACACATGAAAGCAGCAGGTGCGTTTGTCAACCCAAAGGGCATTACGACAAATTCATAGTGACCGTAATGGGTCCTAAACACTGTTTTAAAGATGTCTTCATCCTTTATTCATACTTGATGATAACACGACCTCAAATCTATATTTGAAAAGATAGTTTCCCCACGGAACTGATCGAATAGATCATCTATCCGAGGAAGTGGGTATCGATTTTTAATAGTCATTTTATTTAATTTCCTGTAATCAATACATAGTCTAAGTGTTCCATCTTTTTTCTTTACAAACAAAACCAGTGCTCCCTAGGGAGAGACACTTGGGTGAATGTATTTATTATTGATTAGTTCCTGTAGCTGTGATTTTAATTCCATGAGCTCGATTATATTCATTTGATAGGGGGATTTTAATGCTGGTACCACCCCTGGTATCAGGTTGATCGTGAATTCTATATCTCGTTTAGGAGGAAGTCTGAGGACTTCTTTCAAAAATATATCTTCGAACTCTTTTAGAAAAGGTATATCTTCCATCTTAGGCTTTATATCATTTTCTTGGTCATTCATTATATAAACTGCGAATACCTTACATCCTTTTCTTACTGATCTTTTCATTTGCAAAGCAAATATTTCTCTAATGTTTACCTTCCTAGGGATTCCTTTTACTTTTATATTATTTCCATTATCATCAATACAGGTAAATGTTTTGTCAAAATAGTTTAGTAAAACTTATGCTCTTCTAGCCAATCCATTCCTATTAAAATATCGTAGGATCCCAAAGGCAATACTTTTACATTCACATGCGTATAGAAATAATTCAACATTATCTTACAATTTCTAACAATACTAGTAGATTTTCGTTTCATACTTGTGGCTAACTATACTAGCCAAAATTTATCAAAAATTTCAGGTACTAACTTGCATAAATCAATGATTCTAGATGAAACATAACTCAGACTTGCACCTGGATCAATTAAAATGGATATAGGTTGATTGTTTATCATACCTTTAATTTCGACCATGGAGGTCTAATGTTTTGCTTACCAATTTACTAGTGTCGCGCAGATTCTAGGCATGCTCCATGCCATATCTCCAATTGTGATTGCTTCTTGTAAGGAATGCACATTAAAATTCTTTTTTCTTGCTTGACAGTCTTTAAAGTAGTGCGTCCCTCCACACTCCCAGCACTTCAAATGTTCTTTAATTTTGTGCAGAGTTTTTATTAGGAATATTGGAAGGTTATTTTACAACAGAGTTTTGGGGTTTAAAATTTTTATAATTATTTCCGTGATACCCTCTGTAATTATTCCCTGAATTCTTATGAAATTTATTTTGTTTCTTCTTAGGATCATGATTATTGGGTCTTTTATTCTTCCCAGCAGGGATATTTTATCTTTTATTTTTATTTTGGTTGTAACGGAAGTTTTCCTTCCTCATCGCTTCCTCTAGAGTCTTGGGATTGTCATATTCAATCTGTTCTTTGAACATGAGGGGAAAACAACTGAGAAATCGCCATATTTTTGGATTTTCATCAATTATGTAGGGGACATAATGAAGTAAGCTCAAGAACTTACTACAGAGTTTCTTCATTGTCATGGCTCCTAGCCTTAGTTCGTAGAACTCCTTCTCTTTTTCCTCATAATACTGTTTAGACAAATATTTTATTTTTAACATTTTTTTAAAAGTTTTCCAGTTTACATATCTTTATTTTATACCTTTGACCTTCTTGATGTCTTGCCACCATATATCTACCTTTTCGGTCATATTATAGATGGTCATATTAGCTTTCAATTCATCTAAGTAATTATATATTTCAAAGTATTTCTTCATACCAGATAGCCAGGATTCTGCCTCCTCACCCTTCTCAATTTCTCCATTAAACATGGGCAGTTTAATTTTTTTGAATTCCCCAGATATTTCCTCATAGGGTCTGTATTTTTTCTTCTTTTTATTGTCATCACTGCTTTCACTTGACTCAGGTGATTTTCTATGGTGTTTAACCAACTCTTCACTTGAGGTGTCGGAGTTATGGCTGGGAAATTCCAGCTTTCCGCCCTTACATTTATTGTAAGGGGCAGTTTTTGGAAAATCCTCCCCTGATTCTTTAGTTTTTCCTTTTTCTTAGTTATGGATCTTTTCTAGGAGGATAGTGTTCAGTTCTTCTTGAGCCTTAATTATTCGCTCATTATCCTGTTTGACTTTTCTTAACTCAGATCTTAGTTCATTAACAGTCCGTTTGAATTTAGACTTGTTGTCCTGAATTTCATTTAGATCTACCCAGGACTCCCCATTCCCTATGTTACCTTCCTCAATTATTTAAAGGTTGTTCCAAGCGATGTTCTTCTTCTTCCATAGGCATTCCTATATTTTCCATAGTCCTGCAAATATATATGTATACTTCTCTTTGCTGGATGTAAGAGAAATTTCAAATAAACATTAGTTAGTTTTACTATTTCTAAAAAAAATAGCTTTTGTGTGAGCCTATTCAGGCCTAGTGCTGAAACCGTGCTCTGATACAATTTGTAACATGCCCAAAAATTCACATACAATTTATTTATTTTTATGCATGTAATGATTTTCATTCATTCATGAATCACATTCTAAGTTTAGATAAATTGTTGTTTCTATGCTGTTGATGTCAGGAACCCGGTTAAGGAGGAAGAGACCAATTTCCTCTGAGAACATTCAACATGCTTCCCTCAGGTGACGTTCTTAATTAACTTGTTCAAATAATTTTGTACTAAGGATGGTTCATCCAACGCCAGGGGGGACCTCATCTTGTAATTGCTTGTTAAGTAAAAATACACCAAAATTTATACGGTTGGTCCTACTCTAGTTCCTATGATCTACCCCTAAGTTCGAGACTTAGGTTTGTAAAATCATGTCAGCTAATCGAAAGTATCAAAAAAATGGTTTTAAGTGGTTTTGAGAACCATAACTAGTTATTTTTGTGGAAAGAGGTTTCTTATCCACCGCTTGTGAAGACATAATGTCTTAAATGTTTTTCTTGCTGCTTCCCAAAGGGAATCATGTTTCTCCACACAATAATTATCATTAGCTTTATGAAGTTGCACTTATGCCATGGTATGGTTATATTATGGTTACACGTGATTTAATATAAACCATTTTTGGTGCAAACCTTTGGTTGGTTAACAAGTATAACCGTGATAAAATAGATTTTTCTAGACCTTATAAAAAAAACAATAGGGCCAGATTTGACTTGCATAACCTAAGGTTTTAGTGGCAAAATATTTACATCATGATGAGGTTTGCAAAAAATCGCACTAAGGTCAAGGTTTGATTTGCACTTGATGAGGGGAATAAATTTGTTCGTGCACTATTAAGGTGACTTTTGGGTTGAAATTTAAAGAGGGTGACTTGGCTACAAGTTGATAGTACATCCAGGTCCACTGCATGATACATAACCTTATCCAACCATACACCTGGAGGTTGATTATGTTTTTTCTTGGTAGGGTTTCGAAAGGTGATATTATTTGGTATGAGGCATCATTATTTCATTTTAGAAATTCTTGCTCTGTCGGAGGTCTGGCCAAGGTCCAACTCTATAACTGTTTTCCAGACCATCCAGAGATGCTTCTAAGTCTTATAGGTTCTATAGGTGCTTTGGGTGGATGGATTCTCTAGTTTTACTTCTTAGGTCCTTAACGCGTTGAAGCCAGACCTGTGCAGCTTGAAACGGATTGTGGTATGAAAAGATAGGTAAGAGCTCATCTCTCTCACTCGGAACTAAAGCTTTTGATGTTCATACTTTAATATTTAAATTCCTGGTTTTTTTATTAGTTTAACTTTACTTATGTAGACCTAGAGGGATAAGGGCGCTCGGAGGAGTTGACCCTTGGCCATCCTCAACCAACGTCCAGGTCTGTTGTGTTGTTGTTGTGTTAATAAGGTAGTTGTTTGGGAGGGTTTTACATGAGAAGGAAACTAATACCTAACCTTTTCAATTCGCTACTGCAGGTGTAGGCACTGGGAGGAAGGTGACAGGGTCTCCTTCTCCTAGGACTGCATTGCAAGATGCCTTGATAAGTGCATCCACTTAACCAACAATAATAATCTTTTTAAGTACTTCTGCTTACTAATATTCTAACACCCCCTAACTGGTATTGCAGGTTCCCTTCAACAGGAATGTAGGACATCCACCTACGTGAACGATTAATAGATAAGTTCAAAACTCTGTGGCACTCTTCATCTATTAATAGGAAAGTCCTTTGTCTGATGGTCTTTCTGCCTGCAATAGTTTCTTCCTATGGTTTCTAACTTGTAAAGAGGTGACATTGAAATTTTAATACTAGATACAGTGTTGGGTAAATTTTTCCCACCGTGACATTATGTTTATGGTATAGGATTTGATCCTGTAACCTATGTAAGTTACTTCTATTTTTTAAAGAGATTTAGGCTATAGTGGTTACCTATGTTTTAAACCCATCTTAGGGATCGACCTTGCGACTGGTGTGATTATGGTTTCTCTTTTAAGAAAATTTGAAGGCATTATTGTAAAAGAAATTGACCTGACTACTGTGGTTTGATAGTAGGTAATGATAGTTTGACATGTTTCTAAATTCACTGAGAAATCCAACAAATTGGATAATTAATAATGTCACTGGGTGTTACTATGTAGTTATAATAGTATATTGTAAGACAATCATAATCAAATATTGATTCTTGATTTACTTGGTTGATTGCTAAACTTGTTTTAAAAATCATATTTACGTAAAAAAAGGGTCTCGATTACAATTAAGCATTTGAAGAATCACAATATTTAAGGAATGGATACTGTACCTGTTAATGTGTGATTACCTTACTGATTCGACATCAATTTTAGATATTTCCTTAATCAGAATTGATTCACTTTTAAATTGATTGGTTAAATACTGTAAAACATTTCCTTATTTGTTTCTAAGTAAACATTTATCTATAACAGAGAATTTGTTAAAGGTTTGACAAGGGTTGTGAAGCTAAAGAAAAGGTTCTATAATCCGATAGTGAATTTATAACAAGAGTTGTCCAGATTCCTCTATGCAAAAGAAATTGATTCTAGAAACAAGAAAGGTATAAAATTTACTTTATGGTTTTGAGTATAGCAGAAGTTATTATATTTGTTGAGTAATACAAATCAGAACTTACCTTCCCATTTGTTAGGTTATAAAATCAATTAGTGCTTACAAAAAAATAGCATTGATCCAGGTTTAATCGTTATGGTTACTCTATCGTTAATATCTAACTCATACTAAGGGTTTCTTGAGTTACACATAAACATAAACTTAGATCTTACATCGATGATTGTAGATCTCAGAGTTACAATCGATAAGAGTTAGTTGAATACAATTAATTATTTCTATGAAGAAAAATGAGGATTATCAGAGGCATTGTATTTCTTAAAGTCGAAAGCTAAAAATAATGAAAGTAACAGATGCTAAATATAGGAGTTGTAACGGTAAAATTTATAAGGGAATTGTATATTAGGAAATATTGAAAACCCAATAATTAACATGATATTCAACCACAGATGTGGAAGATTTAATAATACTATGATTAAAAAGTTTGCAGACTAACAATAGTTATTTCCATGTCTTAGCTGCATTATACCTAAATAATATACATACCCAAATTGAGATAGTCGAGAATTCATAATTCACTACTTCAGATCTATGAGGTTTAAACACAGATTAAGTGTCTTAAATAAAGGTGGAGTATAAACCTGGCACGAACGCTTTGGGAAAACAAGAGTGTAAATGTCGTTCCTCCCTACCAATCTCCCAGAGTAGTCAAATCCTTTGCTCCAAAACCCCTGAGCCTGCTCTATGAACCACAAGAAAGAATTCTTAATGCACCATCTCTAGCATTATTTTTCAGATATTAATCCCCAGTCCAACTCTATCCTCCTACTGCTCATGGACATCCTATTTTATAGTATTTTGCCTGGGTCTTGGTCATTTATGAGCCTCCTGCTCTTTAGCACTCAACTAAGAGTGATGACCCAATTTTAGGGGATGATGCCTCATGCATCCTGATTTCTCACTCAGTGGTATTTAGCACTTGTTCATTCCCTCTTATGGGTCAGAAATCCCTCTTCAACATCTATTTCCACTCTTGTTCCCCTTTCAGCCTTTTTATTTAATAAAATTGTTTTTGGTTACATATTGTTTTATTCTTGACACTTTCCTTGTAAAAAATAATAAAAGAATAATAAAAATAATAACAAAGTATTTTTAGTAGAATTAATAATAAAAATAAATTTCAAGGGGTGTTACACTCAGGGTTTTGTGGGAGCATGGGTTGAGTTGGAATGCTTTCTAATTTATTTCTTATGAAGATCTCATGTTCAACAGAAGAAATGCAAAAATGTGGTGCGCTCCTGAGGAGTAGTTCATTAATCCATTGGTTGTTGGTGTTGGTATAAAAGTAATGGAGATTGTGGATTTGGAGGGTTGAGCATTGGTAGGGAACATCAATAGTTGGCATGTTGATTTGGATTCTCTGTCTAAGTGAGTGCATGAAATATAGGGCTTGATGGTAGGCTATTGTCCTATCCTTCACAATTTGGCCAAAGGTTAGTTTGGGAGCTTGTCGTCAAGGAAAAGGAAGAATCCCAACATACTTTGGGTTGATGTTGGTCCTTTGGTAAGCATTTGTTGGAATTGAAAATGTGGCATCCACTGTTTGACCTGAGGGATGAAGTGATGTCAAGCACCCTTATGTGGGTAAAACTTAACATACTTCCATTGGAGTTCTAGATAGAGGTGAGATTGAAAGGCATTGTTGATACATTGGGAAAGTTTGTAGTAGTTGTCTCTTTGTCATGGTCAGTGGCGGGAATTCTCGTAGAAATTGATCTTCAACAAAGCTTGTTTGAAACCGTGAAAAAGGCAGTGGGTGAATGATCATACCCACAAACCTTGGACTATTTGAATGTGCCTTTTCAGTGTGCACATTTCCACATGTATGGATATGTGTTGGATCATTGTATTCATTGCTTCCACTATCAAGTTTGGAAGCTAAAGTGACCGAGTGAAAATACCAAGGAAGACTTTGAGAATCTAAAGATACAAAACCTACCAAGGGTTTGGTCAATACAAGGGAACATGAGGCTTTATTTGGTGAAGGTTTGGAGGAGAATTTATTCAAAGGTATGAAAGGGGATTCTTAGGGTTTTGTTGTGGAAAATAAATCAATTTTGGCATTTGTTGACAACAAGGAATAGGATAAATTCAAGGAGGCTGCACACGATATTTTTGGGGACATAAAGTTGTCCTCCTTTCAATTGGCATATCTAGAGAATTTATGGAATGCATAGTCAATAGAAATCAAATTCACTGGTAAGTCCCCCAAGGTCATCCCTATGCTTATTGATCCCAACCTGGAACCCTTAGTCACTTTGACTCCAATTTTGCTTAATAGTCTCTATCCTCTTGTCAAATTTTAGTTTTGAAGGTAGATCTTACTTCCATGGATCTAGGGTTGGGGGATTACAAGGAGGGGATGTTGGTTGTGGAACCTGATCTTCTTCATGATGAGGTGTTATTATTCAACCATGTTTGTACAACATTATTAATGTACAGTCATCCCAATAGGGGGGTCTAGGGGGACATCATACCCCATGGGGGTCTGAGGGTACCATCCCCCCTGGTTGGGGGGTCTAAGGGAGAAGCCCCAAAAATAAATTTTTGGGATTTTTGTTGGCCAACAGTCTACAGGCCCATGGTATTGGGTGACCCATGGTATTTTACCATGGTAATTCCCCTATAAAAGGAAAGCATTGTAATATGGCGGTGTATTTTGTATTGTATCATTGTAAAAACTATCTCTGTGAGGTGAGAGAGTGAAGAGGAATTGCAGCGGGGTTGTTGTAGGTTGTATCCCTTCATTTTAGTGGATGGTATAATAATAAAGGATTGAAATTTTTTGTGTGGACGTAGCCCATCTTGGGTGAACCACGTTATATATGTGTCTCTCTTGTAATGTGTTTTAATATTTGCATCTTGTTTATTGTTTATTGTTATTGCTCTGTAATCTTGTTTTTCTAATAGGGGATATTAGAGGACTTTGTTAGACTTGTGAATATTGTTCTTTTCTCCAAGTTTGAGTATTCTAGTCGATCTTCTTGTATTCAGGTAGGGGGTCCTTACATGATGTGGTCTTAGGTCCATTCCAAGGATTCAATGGTAGTGGGAGGTACAGGATTTGATGAACCTAAGGTGATTGTTGGGTCTAGACCTAGTAGGAAGTAATCCATTAAGCATTCCCAAGAACATATTGTTAAATAGGAAAGTCAAGGTAGATGAAGGGCCTTGTATTTGGCATATTTTTATCATCCTATCACCTTATCCATAATCCAGTTTGTTTATCCACAAGCATGCACTAATCCCTTCTAATGCTCATCTACGTGATTTTATTCTCAAGTTGTATTTACATTACATGTTTTAGTATTTCATTTGATTTTTTGCTAACATTAGGATAATTAGTGTAGTATGTTCTTGCTTTGAATATTGAATCATCTGTTGGATGTGGCAACAAAATATTTGAGGGAGTTTTGTTGTAGTTTTGGAACCTCTACAGGAAGTTACAAAAACTCTACAGGAAGCTATAGAAAATCTGCAAGAAACTGTGAAAACTCTACAGGAAGCTACAAAACCTCTACAAGCAGCTGCAAAAACTCAGCATGAAGCTGTGAAAACTCCACTAGCTACATAATCTCCTACAAAATCTACAAAAAGTCAATAATTCAAATTTACCTTCAACTACCAACTTTGGATAAAGATATTATTCATCAAGCGTAATGGATTTTTATAACTCCATTATTTCTATTATTGTTGCATGTCTCAAATCATGACATTAAATTATTTGGAAATTAAAGGTGGAAAATGGAGGTGGATATGAATGCATATTTGGCTTAGGTACAAATATTTGAAGGTCTCTATCAAATATATGATGGACCTAAGGTGTCAAAAGTTGTTAGGAAACATTTTGTTGGGAGTTTGTTGGCTAGACTGGCACAGAGGTATTTTGGTTGTCATTGATGGAAATACAAATTTAGTTCAAAAGGACAAAAGCACAAGCTTGAAAAAGATGCATGCAGACTTGGTTTTTTCACTAAGTAGGAAAGTTCCTTTTAGTTGCAGTAGCGGGTTTTTTTTTCAAAGTTTTGAGCTGCTACAACAGACGGTTGTTTGGTTCTGTGCTGTAATGGAGGACGACTGTTTGGTTCCAAGCCACTACGTCGGACAGTTGTTTGGTTCCGAGCCTCTACAGCGGACAAAGTTTTGGTTTCATGGCGGATTGATTTTTGGTTTTGTGTCGCAATGACTGATGGAGTTTTGGTTTCATGCTGCAATGACGGGTGGATTTTTTGTTTGAATATTGGAACTTTTTCTGATTATTCCTTATCTTGACACAATAGATAGTTCCTGACTTTCGAGCTGCTACAGGCCGCTACGGTGGATGGTTCCCAATGTTCGAGCCGCTACGGCGGATGGTTCTTGACTTCTGAGCTGCAACGACAGGTGGAGGACTTATCATTTTCAAGCCATAAATGGTGGGTGAATTTCTACGGTGAATGGTTTTGTTTATTCATGGCTGCTATGATGGTTGACTTCTCAAGTTCATGGCCGCTACGACGGATGGCAAAGGAAATTTGTGAAGTGCTTAAAGGCGTAAATCATGAAAATGTCAAAAAACGTTACGGGTATAATCTAACGGTTACAGGAAGTTATAGAATGATAACTAATTCTTGATCAGGGATATGAAAGGTTGGGAAGCTGAAGCAGCTGAGTCATACATGTATAAAGGTTCGTTTTTCAAAGGAGAGACATGGACTCTGTAATCACAAAAGAATGAATGAAATAAGTGATATAGAGAAGAGCAGAGACTAAGCATGCAAAGACCAAAGGATAGACAATGAAAGAACCAGAGAATGTGTAGCAGAGGCATAACTAATGGGGAATAGATATACAGAAAACCAAAAGCAGAATGAAAGCAGAACAGAAGAAAAGAACAGAGAAGGTGAAAAGATAGAAGCAAAATGAAATCAGAGGAGAATAAAAGAATAGAGAAGGTGAAAAGACAGAAGCAGAATGAAAGTAGAGAAAAATAAAAGAACAGAGAAGGTGAAAAGACAGAAGTAGAATGAAAGCAAAGAAAAAGAAAAGAACAGAGAAGGTGAAAAGACAAAAGCAGAATGAAAGCAGAGCAGAAGAACAAAATAGAGATGAAGTGGTAAGTACAATTATATTTGTATCATAGTATTATATTGATTCAAAGTAATTCTAGAAAATAGGGTGGTAGGGTGGTGCTAGGGAGGATTGTTGTCCTCAAGATTCAGTGGGTGCTTAAGAACTTTGAGAGTTGGTGATCTCTACAAGTTGGTGCTTGTAATTCAGAGGTTGTAGCCTCAATTGAGTAGCAGCTCAAATAAAGAGAAGATGTACAAAAATTGAATCTTATCTGACATCCTAAGAAGAAGAGGTTTTTCCCTTTATGGATTTCCTCATGAAATCTATGTCTCTGTGTATTTTGTGTGATTGAATGATGATGGTTTGGTTTACATATTAAATCTGCTGCAATGGAGTTTCTCCTAGTAAAGAATGAATATAGAATTTATGATAACATATTGACTGTCATAAAACTTCAAGGATAAAAGTTTTAAAATTGTTTAAGATTGTTTAAGCACATAAATTAACTGATTCACCCCCCCCCTCAATTAATTAAATACCTTCAACAATTTGTATCAGAGTCGAATCCTTTAGTCTAAGTAATATTTGATAAGCTTAAACATGACAAGTCATGATGGTTCAACCAATTAAGCTCCTCTGTTTGATGGAACAAATTTTTCTTTTTGGAAAGTTAGAATGAGAACATACCTAATGTCCTTAGGTGTTGATGTTTGGGAAGTGGTAGAAATTGGATATATGAAATCTATTGTACTAGCTTCCAAATATGATAAGATATAGTTTAGTTTTAATGCAAAGGCAATGAATTCTATACTGAGTGGTCTTTCAAAAGCTGAATTTGTAAAGGTAATGCATTTTGAATATGCAAAAGAAATGTGGGATAAACTCATTAGTAGATATGAAGGAAATGAAAAAGTAAAAGATGCCAAACTTCAGACTTATAGACTAAAATTTGAATAGATAAAGATGAATGAGGATGAGACTGTTAGTAAATATTTCTTAAGAGTTGAAGAGATTGTGATTGCCATGAAGGGTCTTGGTGAAAAGATTGGGGAAGATCCTCTTGTTCAAAAGATTTTGAGATCTCTACCTGATAAGTTCAATCCAAAAGTCTTTGCAA
This sequence comes from Pseudotsuga menziesii, assembly GCA_001517045.1. Taxonomy (NCBI): domain Eukaryota; kingdom Viridiplantae; phylum Streptophyta; class Pinopsida; order Pinales; family Pinaceae; genus Pseudotsuga; species Pseudotsuga menziesii. The sequence continues at coordinate 236,086 of LPNX010298070.1, forward strand.
TAGAAGAAATGAATGATCTGAAAACCTTATATATTGACCAACTTCTAGGAAGTTTAACTGCCTATGAAATGAGGATTAGTAAAGATAAACCTACAATTAGAGAAGCTTCTTTTAAAGTAGACAACCATGCAGATTCTGAAATGAAAGAGATTGAGGCAAAATTTGTAAGAAGATTGAAATATGGATCAGGAAAATATAAACGGAAGATGTCGTTTAAATTTTTCAACTGTGGTAAGGCACGACACTTTGCATCTAAATTCCCTTTTAAGGAAAAAGATCAGAATTCTGTTGATGAAGAGAAACACACATTTAAGAGATATGATAAAAACAATAACTACAAAAAGAAAAGTTTGTGTGCAAATGATGTTGATCCCTTAGAAGTTACAGACAGTGAGTCATCCTGTGAAGATAAAATATATTTATTTATGCTTATGGCCATAGAAGATCTTGAAGATGAATATGATAGAAGTGATATGAACGATGAAGATGCTGTAGTTGATATGTAAGGAGAGTTGATTAGTGCATTGGAAGAAATTGACAGACTCATACTAAAGAAGAGAAAACAAAAACAATTGCTAATGCAGTATGAAAAGATTGTTAAAGAACCTAGTGCATATTGTATCTTTTTAAAGATAGAACTAGAAGAAGAAAATAGAATAAGTGATGTTCTAAAAGAACAATTATCACAGAAGAAGATGAGATGTGAAGCATTGGGGGAAGAAGTTGTGAAATTCAGAAAAGAATTGGAAAAATTCCAATCTCTCTATAATAAAAAATTGTCAAGAATTAAAGCTTCAGAAGAACTAAATAACATTCTGAGTAAGAAAAGATCTCATTTGATCAAGACTAGTCTAGGTTATGAAGAAGGTACAAGTAGCAATCAATTAGAGTTCACAAAGTCAGCAAATTTCATCAAAAATGAAATGAATAAAAACAACAGTGAAGTTAAACTAATGAGTGGTAAAGATAATATAGCTACAGGAATAGATAACAGTGCTTTGCAGTCAATAAATCATGAAGAAGAGGTAAAGAACAAAAGGACAAGGCAATCTATTTCAAGAAAAAAACCAAGATTTAGGTACCAAAACTTTTTCAATGGTTACTGTTATTGTTGTTCTGACTTTGGTCATAAAGCTGTAAATTGTGTTTTTAACTTTAGAAACATACAACAAAGAGTGTTTAGAAATAATCAAATGCTGAAACATAAAGTGAAACAGTCAATGAGAAAACAAGAGCATCATTCTATTCCATCTCCAACTAGAAGAAGAGCTCGTGCTAGAAATATCAATTCTTTTGAGATTTTGTACAACATGCCAGAATTTTATATTTGTCATAATTTTGGACACAAGGCCATATAATGTTATTTAAGAAATTATGAATCATATTCAAGAGTAGATTATTCAGTTAAAAAGGAAAAAGTATGGAAGAAGAAATAAAACAACCAGTGTGGGTTAGTGATTTCTGCTCAAATACAAAAGGACCCCCGGTATATTGACAGTGGGTGTTCCAAACACATGAGTGGAGATAAAAGTAAATTTATGTCTCTGAGTGAACACAAATCAAGAGATATAACTTTTGGAAATGATGCTCCAGAGAAAATCAGAGGCAAAGGGTTGGTAAGCCTGAATAGTGAAAGGAAAGCTCAAGATGTATTGTTTGTATATGGATTGAAGCATAATATTCTTAGTGTCAGTCAGGTATGTGATAGAGGATGTGAAGTTGTTTTCACCTCTAAAGAGTGAAAAATAAAATTTGTATCTTTAGGACAATTGGTTTCCAAAAGTATAAGAACAGAAAACAATGTCTGTGTTTTGAAAAAAGATAAGGAAGAGTGTCATCTAAGCAAGTATGATGAGAGTTGGCTATGGCATAGAAGACTTGGACATTTGAATTTTGGTCATTTAATCAAGCTTAGAAACAATGGAGCAGTAAAATATTTTCCAAAGATATCAAAACCATATGATTCTATATGTAAACCCTGTAATATGGGAAAACTGACTCGAACACAGTTTAAATCCAAGAGCTTCACATCAACAGATAAGCCTCTTCAATTAGTGCATGTGGATTTATGTGGACTATCAAGAAATGAAGGCACAGGAAAAGAAAACTATTTTATGCTGGTTATTGATGATTATTCTAGACTAACATGGGTTTCTTTTCTGAAAGAAAAATCTGAAGCAATTGAAAAATTCAAAGTATTTAAGGCTCTAACTGAGAATCAAACAGGAAAAAGATTAAAAGCAGTAAGATCTGATAGAGGAGGAGAGTTCTATTCAAGGGACTTCAAAGAGTTCTATGATGAACAAGGAATCAAAAGAGAATATATAATTCCAGGGGCTCCACAGCAAAATGGAGTAATTGAGAGACATAATAGATCAGTTTAGCAAATGGCAAGGTCAATGATGAATGAAAGAAATATTTCTTAGACATTCTGGGTAGAGGAAATTCACACATCTGTTCATATTCTTAACAAATCTCCCCTAAGGCCAAACAATGATAAAAATCCTTATGAATTGTGGTTTGGGAGACCTGATTAAATCAAGGACTTTAAAGTCTTTGGAAGTAAATGCTATATCAAAAACAATGATGAACATCTTGGAAAATATGATGATAGGGATGATGAAGGTATATTTTTGGGGTATGCTACAAATAGTAAAGGATACATATGTTATAATAAGAGGTTACATAAAATGGTTGACAACATTGACATTAAAATTGATGAAGGTATGCATGTCAAAGACATTCAGATAAGCAGTGTTGAATCAAATACAGAGGATACAACTGAAGAGGAAGAAGAACGGGTCCAAGAATCAGAAAAGGAAGACTCTAAGTCAGATAATGAAGGTACAGATTCACAATAACAATCAGTAAAACTCTCTTCAAGAATTATTCGAAAAAATCATCCTAAAAGTCAGATTATTGGTAACAAGAATGAAGGTTAATGTAAGGAGGAAACTGCATTTATGCTTTTTAAAAAGCATAAATGCAGTTTCCTCCTTACATTAACACTCATTGCATATGATGATGATATTTTCACAAGAATGAAGGTGTATAGACAAGAAGAAAGTTACTCAAGGATTCATAACAGTCTCACATTGATTTTCTATCTATAATAGAACACAAGAATTTTTATGAATCTAGTGAAGATGAATATTGAATAACAGCCATGAACAAAGAGCTCTATCAAATTGAAAAGAATACTACTTGGGAACTTGTTCCTAGACCAACAGACAAGAGTGTGATTGATTCCAAATGGGTGTTTAAGAATAAAATGAATGAACAAGGACAAATTGTGAGGAATAAAGCTAGATTGGTCTGTAAAGGGTATGCTCAAATTGAAGGACAATATTTTGATGAAACCTTTGCACCTATGGTAAGAATGGAAGCTATCAGAATGTTTCTTTCTTATGCATGTCACAAGAAGTTCAAAATTTATCAGATGGATGTCAAGTCAACATTTCTCAATGGATATCTAGAAGAAGACGTTTATATGGAACAACCTGAAGGATTATCACTAACATACAATCCTGATTATGTCTGCAAACTAAAGAAGTCTATGTATGGATTGAAACAAGAACCTAGATGCTGATACTATAGATTAGACAAATATTTAGAACAAAAATAATTGAATAAAGGCATCGTTGATAGTAATTTGTACATCAAAACAGAAGGTGATGACTTATTAGTTTTTTTGGTTTATGTTGATGATATTATTTTTGCATGTACTAATGATTCTTCTGTTCAATGGTTTGCTAATGCCATGCAATCTGAGTTTGAAATGTCCATGATTGGAGAACTGTCATGTTTTCTTGGTCTCCAAATCACTCAAAGTTATGAAGGTCTGTCTATCTCCCAAAAGAAGCATATAAAGGAAATGTTGAAGAAGTTTCAGATGGAGTATTATTCACCTGTTAGTACCCCTATGATTGTTGGTTGCAATATTAGCAAAGATGATATTTCACCTGATGTTGATCAAAGAACATATAGTTCAATGATAGGTAGTCTTCTGTACATCACTGCATCTCGTCCTGATATTATGCATGTTGTTGTAATGGTAGGAATATTTCATTCTACTCCTAGACAAAGTCACTTGGTCACTGTGAACAGAATTTTCAAATATCTGAAAGGCACAATGACTTATGGTCTCTAGTATCCTAGAAATCAAAATTTTCAGTTAATTGCATATTCAGATGTTGACTAGGAAAATTGTTTGGATGAGAGAAAGAGCACAAGTGGAGGTGCATTCTTCTTATGTCAAAACCCCAAATTTTCCGAAAATTTAAATTTTTTTAAATGCACATAATTTTCGTAATTACAACAAACTAATTATTAAATTAGTTATACGTTACCAAATTAATTATCTGAATTATCTATTTGGTTATGTTTATCTTACATAACAGTTCTTTTCAGTTTACTGACTTGTTTTCTTAATGCGACTACAAGGTGGGACTGTCATGAAATGCTGGGCTTACTTAGATTTTTAAGCTAATGCAGAGAGTTTGTCCTGTTCTTACAGACTACAGGTAAGAGGTTCGGGTGTTGCTTGCCATTAACTCTAGAGCGACCCAAAAAAAAAAGTTTGTCACACATAACAACTCAGTAAAGGATATAAAATGATAAATACTTTCCAAAGCTTGTTGAGGTAATCTCATTAAACTGTCCTTCTTTCTCATAGACGCAAATTTGTAGTTCTTTAAAGCTTTACTGATCTATTAGAAATTTATTAAAGTTGTCATGTGTAAAATGCCTTACTAATTCTTTACCAGCAGAGTAAGAATTGCAGAGTTATAAAATCTATGGTATAACTTCAGGTTTTGCATCAATATGTTTACATCGTATTGTATATTGATAAGAGGTTTATGAATTACTATTTGCTATTTCAACTTCGAAATAAAAAAAAGGTTTACATCTTTATTTCAAGCTACCTCTTGAAAACATATACTAAATTTAATGCATATAGTTTTATCTATACATCAACGGTTTCGTAGCATAACTAGAGCTTACCTTTAATAAAGTAGATATCTTACTGAAAATAGGTTTTATCCCACCCCTTTCAGATTCATAAAAGGGGCATGTCCTTAAGGGACTAAAATTCTTAAGAGAATGCATGACATAATAGTTATATGGCCTAACTATTTTATTTTGGTAAATCTTCTTTTGATAAGAGGTTTGCGGCTTAACCTTGCCATGTTATAATTTATGGTTAAGGACATTTACCTTAATCAAAACCTTCACTACATAGATGTTATGACTCTTTTTGTATCTTTTTACCAACTTTACTATTTTAAATAATACAGATAAGGCCATTAAGGTTATTATGAATACTAGAATAATCTCCATAGTTTTTCTCTATAAACCTTCTTTGTAACAACCCATATTATACTTTTATATTGAGTTAAAGATGTTGCTTGGACTAATATTTCATTATACACAAAGAAGGTGCAAGGTGTGAAACGAAAGGTCTAAGAATAAACCATGTTTATGACCTATTATAACTTAACTTTGTTTAAGGGTTCTATAAGCTTTATAAAAGAAAAAGCCTCCTTTACATACATTCATAAACTAGGGTAAGTATTATTTACTTAGGTAGAGAGAGAGGTTAGAAATATAACCATGCCGTGATGATTATAGGTTTATTCTTGTTTCAATTTATATGTAACATCATATTATACAAGGCATTGGTTGTAATTGTTCCCACGACCTTTATGATTACAAAGTTAAAGGGTTTATAGCAATAATAACTTATGATTTTTCATGCAGCGTAAAAGAATGATGAGCTGACTTTGCAACGAGGTTAAAGCGTAGTCTTTGATGTATCAAAAATGATTGTTGAAAACAAATCTTTTGTGAACGTGCATCGAACTATATGTTTCTACCCTCAGCCCGTAAATTATTAGCTGGGTATCGTGGCATCATTATATCCATGCATTACATTGATAAAAGGGCCTCAACAAACCCTAACTCGTCATTACCTTTGTTGCCTTCGGGCCTCTTCCCGCTTCTGCTACGGTCTTCTTGCCTTCACCGCCGCTTACCTTGACTGCTAATAGTCTCCTCCCTTGCTGGTTTTTACTTGCGAACTCGTTCGAAAGCTTGACAGAGAAGTGCTGTCACGACGTTATTTGTTACTTGGGTCTCGGTTTTGGTACTTTCTTCAGGGTTTTTATCTTGAAGCTAACTCCATTCTGAACCTATTGACCATGAAGAGGATTCTCTTCCTCCTTGGCTTAGTGTCGAGAGTGGTGGCTTAGCATTTCAGCGGTGCTGGGCGTAGGGTTTAACTGCAGAGTAGTATCCTGCCATTTCTATTCTTCGTTGCTGAAAGTTGTTTGTTGGGTGAATGACTTCCTCCTTTTCGCAGTAGATGAAGGGTGCATTTTTCCTTGTGTTGATAATTGTTCTGTTGCTCATGGGTGGTCGTATTTCAGTTAATTTTTAAGGTAAGAACCAATATTTACTTCTTCGTCATCTTTCCAGAACTATTTTACTGAAGCAGTAATTTATATTGTTACCAAGTTTTAATATTAGTGTTCTTCTTTCTTAACAAGGTCGATCTGTCCTCCTCGGCGATATGGTGCGAGACCGTGGAGACTGGCTGTTTATGGTAAGCTTGGTTAATCCATGGCATTCTCTTCCTAGTTGGTCCCTTAGGGACAGTCGAGGGTTAGTCTTCATGACCTGTAACCCTTGCGGTTTTCTTGGTTTAATTAAGTGGACTCTTCCACCGTTGTTTAAGAGGTTAAACCCTTCATTTTAAAATATGGGACCTCCGGCTGGGACCAAGACTGAAATTTTGTTTTATTTAGATTACTGTGTAAATATATAATGTACAGGCTATAAGCCTCACTGTGTGGATTCTATCTACGGCCGTGAGTAAATTACTGAATTTAGACTCCAGTAGTTGACTCTATTGTAATTTGGAATTAATAGGGTTTTTACCCTAACTTAACAATTTTTACAAAATACTTACAGCTTCTGTTTTTATCTTTAAATTATAATGTAATATTGTAAATTGTTTAAATGTTATTTATAATGTGAAGAAACTGGTTAAGCTCAGTAGGTTGAGCATGATAATACCATGATGGTTATTCTCTGTATGTTAAGTACTGGATTTTTACTCTGTAAATTTTTCTAATCTTCAAAAACACTAGGGTTACTGTACAGGGTTTTTATAATAAATTATATTATTACAAAGAATTATAAAGGTTGTTATTATAATTTATTTTTAACCTTTGGGGATATAATGACTCCATGTTTTACTGTACTATTTATGTATCCACGGGATACAGCTTGAGTACAAGGATTATATTTGTTTACTGTGCATTATAATGGAATCAAACATTGTTTATCTTCATATTATACTATTCTTATAAGAATATATTATTTACTCTTATTCTTTGCTTATTTATAATCTTTAATATAATTTAGTATTTTATTTCTGTATTATCACATTTACTATACTATACTTTACAGAAGTACTCTCTGTAATTTATATTGTCTTGATTATATTACAAGTTAATACTTATAAAATAAAAGTAAAAGAACTACGTACTGCATTTGTTGACAGTTTGAAAGTATAGGTTGGTAATTATAGAATTTGTTTATGTTTAACTAAATGGAACCAAATAAATGAATGACATACATTATGAACTGTAAGTAAAATCTAAAATTCAATAGATTATCTGTAGAAGTAAGTCAACATTCTGGCTAATCTTTCCTTAAATTTTGTTTATTATACAAGTAGTAGTTAAAATTGGAAAGAAGTAGACTGCAAGCATCTTTAACTTAATCCTATCCTAATTAACTATTATACTCCTCTTTTGAAGTCAAATAAGCAACAAGTTTACTAAAAAATAACTATTGTATTTAGAACTATTTTCTCTACTTACAAATACTACTATCAGTAAATAACATATCTTCTTTCTCTGTTTCTAGTAAATTGACAGTTTCAGTTCAGGTTATACACTACTGCTGGTATAAAAGATATTACTTCTGACAACAAAAATAAAAAGAAAAGTCCTATGAATCCATTAACATTCTATTCTACATTTTCATCATACTATCTTTTTCGTAATTTCACCCCTGTGCTGGAGTACGGTCTGGTCACCCCAGATGAGGAAAAACACAGGTGGGGTCTTATTTCTCATCAAAAAGATTCTATTACTGACAAAATAAGATCAACTTCATTTCTAAACCATCTAAATATTCACATCTTAAGCTACAAACATAACATTCAATCATACAAAGATATTAAAACAAATATCACTAGATGGCAGAACCTGTTCTTGAGCTTGGACGACAACAGTAATGGGAGGCCATTCCTCCCTACCAACTCCTGGAGAGCGCTCAAACAGCAACTCCTCAGGATCCCTGAGCTTTTTCTGGTCTCCCTGGCTGGAACTAGGTGCAGCAATAATCAAGTACCAGTCTTCATACTTAATACAAACTCTGAACTTATCAGTAAGTTCTCTCAAGCTAACAAGCTATATCAGACCAAGTTACTACAGAATATCTCTCAAAAACACTTTCCTTACAGTTTTCCCTTTTCCCCAATGAATTCCTTGAAGAGCATTCCTCCTTAATGATTCTTCTCCTGGAAAATATCTGAGCAACCTTAGTTCTCTTCATTGGGTACTTTTAAAAGATTGCCTAGGTCTTTTTGGGTTAGTTGTCATTTATTGAGCCACCTGCTTTGATCCCACTTTCTTGGGGGATCATNATTTTTTGAGGATGCTGTCACTTGTCTTTTTCCCTCCACCTAGTTCCTTCCACCAGTTTGACCAGTACACTCTTATCAACAGCTCTCCCATGCTGTTGTCTCCAATTTTTATTTATTAATAATAAAATATTCAGAATTACATTCCCATTCTTTTGGCTCTGCTGAGTCATCAGTTCCTACTTAGCATTAAATTTAACATCATGTCTTAGGAAATCAAATTAAAAAAATTAACATTATTTTACAAAATTGGGGTATGTGACATCTTAGGTGATTCATTAGTATCATGGGTGAGTAAAAAGGAAGGTTCAATATCCTTGTCTACTACTAAAGTTGAATACATTGCTGATGCCACCTGCTGTACAAAGGTAATATGGATGATTCAAACTCTTGCAGATTTGGAGGTAAAATATACTGAACCCATTCCCATTCATTGTGAAAACACAAGTGCTATTAGTGTGTCTAAGAACCCTGTACTGCATTCCAAGACTAAGCACATCCCTATCAAATATCATTTTCTAAGAGAGCAAGTCACAAACAGAGTGGTTCAATTGAATTTCATTTCTTCTACAAAACAGACTGCTGATATCTTTACTAAACCTTTATCAAAGACTCAGTTTGAATATCTTTTCTAGAAATTGGATGTCATACCCGATTCCAATTGATCTCCTCACTTTGATAGGGGGAGCTTGTGTTTATTGAACATATGATAGGAGTTTGAAGTGAATTCAAGTTATTTCCTCATAAACAGGTATTTGAATCTATCTTGATAGGGGGAGCTGTTTTATACATAGTATTTTTGACATTGATATCAAAGGGGGAGAAGTTCATGTAATGCGTAAATAAGAAGAAGGTGTTCCAGAAGTTTTGGGTTTCCATTGGGTTTCCATCAATGCCAAAGGGGAAGATTGTTGGGATATTGTTAGATAGATTGGAACAGAGGTATTTTGGTGGTCATTGATGGAAATACAGATTCAGTTGTGTAAATCAAAAGAAGGTGTTCCAGAAGTTTTGGGTTACCATTGAGTTGCCATCAATGCCAAAGGGGGAGATTGTTGGAGATTGTTGGCTAGACTGGCACATAGCTATTCTGGTTGTCTTTATCACAATACAAATTTAGTTCAAAAGGATAGAAGAACAAGCTTGAAAGAGATGTACGCAGACTTGGTTTTTTCACTAAATCTAAAAGTTCCTTTTAGTTGTAGTAGCGGGTGTCTTTTCAAATTTTGGAGCCGCTACGGCGGATAGTTGTTTGGTTCCATGTCGCAACTCCGGACGGTTGTTTGGTTCTGAGCCACTACTTCTGACAGTTGTTTGGTTTCGAGCTGCTATGACAGATGGATTTTTGGTTTTGTGGCGGATGGACTTTTGGTTTCGTGCCGCAACGACGGATGGCGTTTTGGTTTCATGCTGCAATGACGGGTAGATTTTTTGTTTGAATATCAGAACTTCTTTCAATTATTCCTTATCCTGAAATAGTGGATAGTTCCTGACTTTCGATCTCTATGGGATGCTACGGCGAATGGTTCCCAATGTTCAAGCCGCTATGGTGGATGGTTCTCGACTTCTGAGTGGCAACTATGGGTGGAGGACATCGTTTTCAAGCCACAAACGATGGGAAAATTTCTACGGCGGATGGTTTCATTTATTCATGGCCGCTACAAAGGTTGATTTCTCAATTTCATGGCTGCTATGATAGATGGAAAAGGAACTTAGTGAAGCGCTTAAAGGCGTAAATCATGAAAATGTCAAAAAACTTTATGGGTATAATCTAACAGTTATAGGCAGTTATAGAATGATAACTGATTCTTGATCAGGGATACGAAAGGTTGGGAAGTTGAAGCAATTGAGTCATACATATATAAAGGTGAGCTGTTCAGAAGAGATACATGGACTCTATAATTACAGAAGAATGAACGGAATAAGTGACTGAGAGAAGAGCAGAGACTAAGCATGCACAGACCAAAGGCCAGACAATATAGATCTTAGTTTTAACATTTTATTTTTACAATGTGATTTTATTTATTTTATGATCATGTAGTTTTAATTTGCTTCTTTGTATTAATTAGATAATTTTCCATATCTAGTTATGTAGTTTGTTTATGCAATGTAATTTTAATCTTTAGATGAGAAATTGAGAAGTTTAATTTACAATTCATGAATGTAATGAATGTAATGAATGTGCTTAATGCAATAATATTATTTACTAACTTGTATCATAAACAATCACTTGTAATTCTCAATGATAGATTTTATATTTTAATTATATAATGGTGTGAACTTATGGTTAAAATTTACTTTCCTGCACACTGTGAAAGTAGTTTTAGAATATACTTTTTTCGCATAGTGTGAATTTAGTTTCGGAATGCACAATGTGATTTAGGCTTAGGATTTTCTTTTCCTGCACATAGTGAGTTTAGTTTTAGTATTTACTTTCCAATTGGTGTGGATTTACTTTCCCTTCGTGTGTTTTACTTTCCTATCATATGATTTACATTCCTTGTAACTTGGTTTCAGTAGTTGTTTAGCTGGCTAGTTCCTTTCCAAATATATTTAACTATTCATACCATTGTTTGTAGGTATGTTTACTGAACTACAACTTCAAGTAGATAAAACAATGTAAGAGGAGATTGTGGTTTGCACATACAATGCACAGTAATTGGCATTTCTCTAATTAATTAGAAGATAATTAAAAATCCTCTCATTTTGGGGTTGTCTGGGAGTTACCAAAGGTGGTATTGAATCTTGCATTTTTTTTTGAAATAATTCATAGGTTAAAATTGATAGTTTTGCTCATTAGTTTTAACATGTTGTTTTTATGAAATTATTTCATTCATTTCATCAAATTAATTTTATGCTGCATTTTATTTATATGAATAAAAATAAATACCCAAGAGGATGATCCTGTGGCACCCATATTTCTACTTTTTCTTTTGCAGGAAGCTTGGGAAGAGAAACAAGACTTCGTGAATGAAGATTTTATTGAAGGATTCAAGGGAAAGCAATTGAAGGAGTACATAAGAATCAAAATTTTAAAAAAGGTATGTAATATGTCATTCAAGTCATAAAAATATATCCTATAGCTTAAAATACAATTTTTGAAGTTGGAATATAATCATTTGTTCATATCTTGAAAAATTTTCAGTTTTTTAGGATCTGTAGCTAAGTTGCATAACCTTAAAAAATGTATGTGTAGGTCAACTTAGGATTTGGATTGTTGATTTGTTTTGTTATTTGGATGTCTTACATTGAATTATATCCTTAAAAACATTCACTCCCATCTAGATCATAATTTTAGTGAGAAAATAGCTATTGGGTCTACATTACATATGGCATTTGTTAGGGGTTGGAGCTTTGCACATTTGACAAGGAAATTATTAATAAGTTTGTGCAACCACATATTCAAATACCTTATTCCACTTTGCAAAGGATAATAGAGCATAATGGGATTGCTTGTTATAAAATATGTTGTTGATTTATGCATAGAATTCAGTTTGGGTAATGAATGCAAGTTTTAGGTACAAAGGTTTGATTGGAACTTTTTGTGAGTGATGTGATCATTATCCTTGTAGTTATGATTTGATTCTTTCATTCTAATTCTTCTTTCATTACATAGAAAAGAGAAATGGGTTGATAATTTAAAAAATATGGAATTCTCTAACTTGCTACTAAAGTACAGGGTTTGTAATTTTGGTTACTGCTAAACAATCGTGGATCATCTTGGATCCACATGATGTAATGAAGACTTGCTGCTGAAATTAGAGAAATTGGATGTGCCATGGTTCACAAATACAGCACATACACACATTATGGAATAAATTCATATGGTAAATTGTGCCACCAGTCCACAAAGGAGAGTTGAGAGTTACTTGGTGCTTGAATCAACACCTTAATACCAATGCGAGTCATCTCTTCAACAAGTGTAAAACATAAATGGATGGTTGCTTGTATTCTCCTCCATTAGGATAAAAATTGCTCATCACCATTTCATTTTTATCTACATAGAAATATGGTACAACGAAATTTGCTACGATCTCTGAATTGTGCTAAAGACATTTTCATCATAATTGTGACTATCTTGTTGAAGGGAAAATTGCTTGGAATGATGGGAGAAGATCCAGATATGATTTCCAGTATTTATTTTCTTTCAAATATGTGAATAGATCTAACACCAATCGAAGCTCTATATGAACTAGCTTGAAATATTTTTATTGGTTTTGGTTATGACAACTCTTGGAATCTCACCACTCAACATTCTTGTAGAAGCTACAAGAAAGAAACAACAATTAACGAAAAATATGTGGCATACATGTGGAAACATTCTGATCATGTGGTATGGCATCATTATGAAAAAATATTAAGACAACGGTGGAGACATAGATTTACCACCCATGTGTTCAGATTTTGATGAGTAACAAAATACCTTCAATTGCCATCTCTTCATGCCTCGTGGTCTTATACAGTTGATTTGGCACAAATTTTAAAGTTGGTTAGGTATGTGTAAGAGTTCAGGTTTGAAATTGATTAATCCCATCATGTGACTTTCTTCTTTTACCTAAGGAGAGGTAAATATCCGATTTGGGGGAGAAGACTACGGGGATAAAAAGAAACACATGAATTTTGTTGAAGGGCTTGAAGGTAATTTGTGACATATCAAGCTCAACCAACAATACTAAAGTGGTTTAACAATGTGTTCTACATTCTTAAAGATGAGTGAGGCTGCACTTTTTCCTTATTTAGTTATTTTTGTACCATTTGAGCTATTAAAGACAATTTCCAATAATATTTTGGGGAGTGGAACTTAAATCAAACACAGGAAGGGGAATGATAATTTAGAACACGATTTGAAAGGATCCAAGAACATAAATATTACTTCCAAGTATGTTGAGATGAGGATGTTATCTTGAGAATGGGCCTCAAATTTACTCCATTGTTTTGGAGTTTTAAATTGTTTTCAGGCGACATATTTGAATAGACCTTCACTCAAGATAGTGCCCAATGAATTGTTGGAGTTGAATTATGCTCTATAATCATAACAAGACATAAGTGTACATGAAATTTCATCAGTTTGGGGGACCTTGGCATGGTCATGTGGTTTGTTATCTTTGCAAAGCACTCTCATTTATTCTTCCAGTTCATCTATTTCTTTCATATTTTTATGAAAATTTGCAGACATTGAACCGACGATATCTCCCAAACAATGAACTGGGTATTTGTGAAAATTGGTGGAGATAAGATTATGGTAAGAATAAAAAATATAGCAAGTTTCAGCTCAATCCAATGCACGGTTTTTTAGAGAACATGCATAGTCATATACAGCCATTTTCTCATTTTTTTTCCTAAAATCGTGATGTGGGTTTCTCCAATTTTTGGTAGAGAGTAGCATGAATGTATTCCTAACACCCCTATAAAGTTTGGTAAGAATGCAGCTTGTATTTTCAAAGAAATTACAATTTTTTGAAAGATGCAAATCACTAGTCCATTGCCTACAAATTGCCACTCCAGCTACATATTGTTAGTCCATTTGCTACAGAGCCTAGTTTTCTTGCATTTTTCCTTAAAAATGTTATGTGGCATGGAGGATTTTTCAAGATGACATGTCACACCTATTGATGATCAAGTACATTATTTATGGCTTGTCGATGATGAATTTTGAGGCATGCATAAAAAGGAACATCATTCAACTTGGATGACAAAGGGTTGCATGAGGACATGCAACATTTTTAGTTTGAGGGAAATGAAGGGCCTTGTATTTGGAATATTTTTATCATCCTTTCACCGTATCCATAATCCAATTTGCTTATCCACAACCATGCACTAATCCATTATAATGTTTATATGTGTGATTTTATGCTCAAGTTGTTTTTCCATTAGTATTTCATTTGATTTTTTACTAACATTAAGAGAATTAGTGTACTATGTATTTTCTTTGAATATTGAAACATATGTTGGAAGTGATACAAAATATTTGATGTATTTTTTTCACATCTGTGGAACCTATACAAGAAGTTGTGGAAAATCTATAGACGGCTATAGAAACTCTATAGGTAGTTGTGGAAACTCTACAGGAAGCTATATAATATTTACAAGAAGCTGCATAAACTCTATAGGAAGTTGCAAAAACTCTACCAGCTACAAAACCTCCTACAAAAGCTACAGAAAGTCAATAATATAATTTTACCTTCAACCACCAACTTTGGATAAATATTTTCATTAAGAGTAACAAATTTTTATAAATACATTATTTCTATTATTCTTGCATGTCTCAAATCATGACGTTAAATTATTTGAAAATTAAAGGTGGAAAATGGAGAGGGATATGGATGCATATTAGGCTTACGCACAAACATTTCAAGGTCTCTATCAAATAGATGATTGACCTAAAATGTCAAAAGTTGTTAGGAAACATTTGGGATGAGTTTTGACAATTTTATTATAGCTTCTCTCCCTAAATTTGAATTTGACTTCAAGGTATTATAAATATCATGGCATTAACAAAGATCTTGGATTTAGGTTTTGAGGTCCATATTTTTAGGAATTTGTTGAGGACACTTTGGATACTCATTTATTATTTGTTAAGGAGAACTCATGTATAAATAAGATCTCCTTTTCCATTCTATGAGAGGACTCTTAGAGCATTACTCCAAATAATGATGGAATAACTTCAATTTCATATTGATTAAATCTAGATCTTAGTCTTATCATTTTATTTTTACAATGTGATTTAATTTAATTAATGATCATGTAGTTTTAATTTGCTTTTTTGTTTTAATTAGATAATTTTACATATTTAGTTATGTACTTTGTTTTTGCAATGTAATTTTAATTTCTATATTAGTGATTGAGAAGTTTACTTTACAATTCATGAATGCAATGAATGTACTTAATGCAATAATCTTATTTACTACCTTGGATCATACAAAATAAGTTGTAATTGGCAAGGATATATTTTAGATTTTAATTATGCAATTTACTTCTTTGTCAAGTGTGGTGTGAACTTGGTTTTAAAATTTACTTTCCTGTCATGTGTTTTACTTTCTTGTTGTATAATTTACTTTCCTTGCAACTTAGTTTCAATAGTTGTTTAGTTGGATAATTCCTTTCCAAGGCTATGTAAATTTTAATACCATTGTTTGTAATTAAGTTTATTGAACTACAACTTCAAGCAGATAAACCGATGTAAGAGGATATTGTGGTTTTCACATACAGTGCAAGGTAACTCGCAAGTTCTCAACAAACCTCTCAGTTGAAAATCAATGAACATTTATTAGTTGTTTCTCTAATTAATTAGAAGACAATTAAAAGTCATGTTAGTAGACAAAAACAAAAACTTATTGTAGGGGTCCATAGAGTAAAAAAATCCCTTTGAGGTGTTCTGAAATGAAAGTCTTGTTTGTCAATTTTAAAGGTCTTGAAGGGAGGGCCAAATAATTATACATTAAGTGGTTTGTCAAACAATAGAGTCTTGACTTAATTTTATTTCAAGAGGTGATGGATATGGGGATTAAGTGGTGTCTTAGATTCGAAAGTGTCTTAGGGGTTGGGATTTCATTGCGTTGGACTTTGATGGCCTTTCGGGATAATTTGTTATAGGTTTACATCATAATTTATCTCTGCTCAATTTTTCTGTAGTATTTTCTAGTTTTTACATTGAAATATATAGAAAAAGTTTGGACTGTGCCTTTATGGCCCTCAACCTATATGGGAATTTGATGGAAAACATTCCTTTTAAGATCAATTATGTTCTCTTCAATTCCTTAATGCAAATAATATCATATCAGCAGGGATCTTAATTTCACTTTCATTTAGGAAAAAAATGGATCTTAGTGCTAGGGAGGACATGATTGCACAATTCTTGTTGGACAAATTTGAGGAAATTTTGTGGGTGGATTTGAAACCATGTCATCTCTAATGAACATGGTAAAAATACCAAGTTGGATAATCTAGGGTGGATAAATGACTTGATAGATTTTTAGTGTATAGTAATATCATGCAAGAGGTGGAGTGCTAAAAGTCGTGGTTGGTAGTACGAGGTTCTTGGAAAATTTCCCCATATTTTTTAGGTTTAAGAGTCAAGAAGCCAAGCCTAGTGCTCCGTTTAAATATAATGCCAGTTGGTCTTTAGAATATGTGTTGGGGTGGATTGTTAAACAATTCGTGGAGCTTGTTGATTTGAATCTATGGATTGGTGTCAGGATAAGGTTGAGATGTTAAGGATAAGGTTGCGCAGTGGAGTCGAGAGCATCATATCAAGAAAGAAGGTCAAATTTCTATTGTGGAAGAAGAGATTGGAAATTTATTTGAGTCTCACCAGGAAGTTATTTTTGAAGAGTGGGAATAAGATTTGATTGTTGGATTAGAGAAGAGGAGGGAAAATCTATTGAGAGACAAGGATATCAAGTGGAGGCTAAATATGGGATATTTGGCTTTCCATGGGTGATTAGAACACCAAGTATTTTTAGAATTTCGTTCGGAAAAAAAAGAAAAAAATTAATATAATTTGGGAGTTACTTGACCAGGAGGACCATCCTATTTGTATTTTTCAAAATTTGGCTTGTCTAGGGGTCCATCATTTCAACATTATTTTATAGAGCCTTATAGGGTGAATCTAAGGGAAGTGATGCATATGATGGTTCACGTTCCTCGTTTGGTCAAGGAGTATGAGAACAAGGAAATCTATCAGTATGTTACCAATGAATAGCTTTGGGTTGTCCTCTACACCTTCTAGAAGGACAAGACACTAGGCCCATATGGTTAATATGCATATGTTTTCATGGATTTCTTTGAAGTAGTTAGTGGCGACTTGCTAAAGATGGTAGAGGAGGTTCGGTTAATTGGTAGGATGCTGCAAGATTTTAATGTCTCTGTTTGGCCTTAATCCCAAAAGTAGATCGAGTATTACCTTTCAGTGATTTTATATCGATTTCCCTATGAAACTACATTTATAAGATCATCACGAAAGTAATTGCTTTTGTATCAAACCAATCTTCTCAAGAGTGATTTAAGTGGAGAAATTTGGATTTGACTTATGCATGAAGCTATTGGATCAACACATGAATGATTGCTTTTGATAAAAATGAATACCATTCTGGAAGTGGTAATTAAAATAGACCTTTCCAAGTCCTATGATAGAGTTTCATGGTTTTATCTCAATATTTTGTTGTTGTAGGTTGGTTTCAATTTGGATATTGTTATATGGATTATGGGTTGTGTTATCTCATCCTCTTTTGTAGTTCTAAGTAATGCATATGGGTTAGTTTTTTTTAAACCTTTTCATGTATGAGACATGGTTGTCTATTGTCTCCTTATCGTTTTGGTTGGTAGTTGAAGGGATAAGTCTATCCATACATTCTGAAAGACATAGAAGACTCATTAAAGGGATATATTTTGTTGGATGAGGGAATCTAACTCATCTTCTTATCGTAGATGATAAACTATTGTTTGATTAAACTTGTGGGAGTTGGAAAAACAATTCAAGGATACTATTGAATTGTTTTTCCAAGCTTTAGGTATGGAGATTAATGTTGGAAAGTCAACATTGTTCTATTCATATTATTACCTTCATAGGAGATCTATTTGGCAGGAAATTTTCCCATTCGTTTTTCACAACATGGAAGAATGCATCAAATATTTGGGCTATGTGCTCAAACCCAACAAGTACGGTAAAGTGGCTTAGGAGACGCTTATCACCAAAATTGAGAAAAAGGGGAACTACTAGTATAATTGATGGCTATCTTGTCGTGGGAGGCTAGTGCTAGTCAAGCTTTCCTTGGAATCCATACTTGTCTATTGGCATTTTATGGCACATGTTCCTAAAGGCATTCTTAAGTTGACTCATAAAATTTGTTTCAATTTCCTATGGAGGGAAGTAAATATTACATAGGGTCCCATTTTGCTACGTGGAACATCATAGCTACCTGTAAAGTACTTGCAAGATGTGGGGTTAAAAATATTTTCCATTTCAATCAGGTGTTAGAATCCAAGTCACTTTGCAATTGCATGAACCATGATAGCATTTTTGGTAGGGTTTTATTCAAGAAGTATATATCTATGGGAATTGTGTTGGATTGGATTAGGTATCCTTGAAAAACTATTCAATTGGTGCCAAGCTAGTGGAAGGATCTAACAGAGGCCTTCCTAGTGATTGGGTGCTTTCTTTCCTAGAGAGTTGGTTCATGCTCACTCATTAGGGCAGGTGTTGACTCAATCATGGGTTGTGGATAGAAAATTCTCCTCTAAGTCGATCTTGTCGGTCATGTACAAGAAAGGAGTTTCTGTATACTAAACTACTTCGTTAATCTCACCACTACTGATTTATGGAAACACGGTTAGTTAATGTCCTAGGATTAGGTTTTCCTAGAGCTTGGGTGAATTGTTAGAATGGTTATGTTCAATAACTTTAAAGGGAACATATACACTTTTATGAGGAGGAGGATGAGTTAGTGTGGATCTTTAATAAGTAAGGGGGGGAATTATTTGGAGAAGCTTGGATATTTTTCTATTTTAGAGGGGTGATGGTAAGGAAGCTTACTGATGGTGGCAGAAATTGTTTAATGTGGTGGTCCCTCCAAATAACATCCTCTTATTTTGGTTGATTTTGATTATAAGATTTTTGAATTGGAATATGTTGCAAAGGAATGGCAAACATGGACCATGCATCTATGTTTTTGTGCAAGTTTGGTGAGGAGACAAATGATCACTTATTCCTTCATTGTTCCTACATGAAATAGCTATGGGTTGAGATCAAACAAAATTTGAACCTGCATCATTTATGGAGCAGGGGTATAATAGTGAAACATTTTTTAAACATTTTAACACATTGATATTTGAATTTGTTCATATCACTTCCATATTTGATAAGTTGGGAGGTCTATATATCTCGTGATGCAAACATTTTAGAGGAGAAATAATCTCCCGTGTTTAAGGTTTCAACATAGATTTTAGCATTACTCAGATATCACACATTGGTCTTGGTTCTAATAAGTCCAAGACATGTTGATGTTTTTAATGTTAACAAGAATATTGCATGGTGCTTCTTTGATAATTCCAACCAAGGGGTTGAGCACATTTATGATATTAGGTTCATGTTAGCTATGTATGATGAACATTACTATGCAGGGAAGGAAGTACTAGGTTCATGAACTAATAAATGAGTAGAATTCAATGCCTTGTTCCAATTGTTGAATTTCTTCCTAGAGATTGGGTTGGAGAAACTATAGGTTTTTGTGGACTCCTTCATAACCATGCAGTGGATGCAAGGTGAAATTCAAGTTGTTCATATATCAGTTGTCATCATCTGATCAAATTATGTCTTAAAGAGATAAGTGGGCGACTCCAAAGGGTGTTATACACTCATGTTTATCATGAGCATAATGTTTAAATTGATTCTCTCTAAAAATGTCTTATATTTGATTCCTAGAAGCACACATATTGCTTAATATAGGGAGGGAATATTAATATCTTTTAAGACTTATGAAAATTAGAGTAAAATTAGTTATGTTCTAGTTCATTTTGGACAATATGGTTTTACCTTTTAAATTAGTTATTAGCCGAGGTTCATCTATACTTATTTTTTTGGAAGATGAGGATATAGACTAATATAGTGGATCACAATTACATCCTTTTGGTTTTGCACCTAACAACTGAATAATGTATTTTCTCTTTTCCTTGAATGGAAAGTATGTTTTTTTTCCTTGGAAAAAAATATGTTAAGTAATATCTATATCTATATCTATCTCTCTCTCTCTCTCTCTCTCTCTCTCTCTCTATATATATATATATATATATATATATATATATATGTATGTATGTATGTATGTATGTATGTATGTATGNGTGGAAGTGTGGAATACACTTATTACTCTAATCAAAGAGAGAAGAATCTGTAGATATTTAAATGGAAATTATAGTGATAAAAACACATAAGAATACATCCATTTGAGACAGTGATTTATAGGGGAAACTCTTTTGAGAGAAAAACCCCACAGTCCAAAGTATACTCAAATGTATCGATCATTTACTTAATTGGTTACAATAGTATTATAATTCTCTTAACATGATTTTTTAGTGGCATAATAATTATGGAGAAATTTCGACATCATAATAGTGAGTAAAACTTCATGCACAATTCCCTCCAACTTTAGCAAGTCTCTACACGTAGGCATAATAAAAAACCAAAACTTGTTTATGGTTTCTTGACTCCATATGTTGGAAACCACCAAAAATGATTTCCCAATTTTTTTTTGTTGTAATTTTCCAATTTGAAAATTCCCAACAAAGGAAGAATTTTGGAAAAATTGTCTTTATTAATCTTGACTCTAGGGGATTCGAATGACACAAGAGGGTATCGAATTCGGTAAGAAATGATGTGGGGAGTCTTATATCTATGTAATGGAATATATGATAGTCTTATTACAGGTCATAAACATCTGTAACTCAATTTGGGAATGATGGAAAAAGGGTAAAATTACTAGCAATTTATGATGCAATCCCCCCTAGGGTGTGGGAAAAAATGGCTTTCCAACTCCTATGCAACCCTCCCAAATTGTCAAACATAGTATGGGGACTGTATTTATACTTAATTTACTATCAATTGGTGTGGTTAAGATTTCTACAATAGAGGATTAAAACTTCATATTTGAATGCATAATTTCAGTGATATTTTCTTAAGGGAAATGACATATAAAAGCTCAACTTCGACTCATAAATGGTGAATATAATGTTTTAGAATAGAGAAATATGAATATATACCATTTACATTATTTAAATATATCACTAATAACATATAACCTGGATCCAAGTCTCAATACACATCAGATATACAACTCCATTGAAGTGGGAAATCATCACATGGAAACTAGTCACAACAAAGCTTGGAAATATGGACATTTTCATATATATTTATTCTGATTTAGACCTCTAGAGAATATAAGAGACATATTATAGAGCCATGAATAATTCACCTATGCTTGGGAATCAACTGAACTCAATGGGTGTTGGGCACTCTACATGCAAGTTAATAAAATCCAACATACATAATGCTCAATATAAATTGTCAACCCAGGGAAGTCTTTTTATTGCAAGGATAATTTTCACTGTCTATGCTTAAGAACAAAGTATATGATACTGTTGAATGAACTATCCTACCTATCTATTCAGTCCAACTCTTCTCATGATTAACCTAATCTAAATTACCTTCCTAAGAATGCATAATTGTAATTACCTTCCTACAACTCTAATCTAGAAATGAACCATTCAAGAAATAAACATCTAGACTTACTTTTCAAGAAATTTAAATCCTAAATTACTAGGCCATATGAGGATCCATTATAACTATCTTAATTCAACTTAATCTAAGAATCAGAAATACAGAAATTGAACTCAACAATTATAACTATAAATGGACCGAATTGGCAAAACTCAAGAAAGACAGTAACTGAAAGAAACTAGAGATGAGCTTGGCTGTTACAGCTATCAAACAAGTGCATAAAAGAAATTAAACTACATAGTCGACTGTCACACCACTCTGTTGCATCTTACAGGAAATGCAATTACTGATCATTCAAGGAAACACACAATGAATCATTATTGTTGCAGCTTTTATAAAGGATTGCATCTACTATAACATCCACACCACACGACAGAAAAGGTAAACACCTAATTAACTCAGAAATCTCTGTGGGAAGGTGGGCCCAGCCTTCGAACAGAGACGTCGAAGGCTAACACAAGTTAAAACACATAAATATGAAGAATCTTCTCCTTGTATTAGATA
The DNA here is from genome assembly GCA_001517045.1 of Pseudotsuga menziesii. Classification (NCBI taxonomy): domain Eukaryota; kingdom Viridiplantae; phylum Streptophyta; class Pinopsida; order Pinales; family Pinaceae; genus Pseudotsuga; species Pseudotsuga menziesii. The sequence continues at coordinate 258,573 of LPNX010298070.1, forward strand.
ATGGAATGAAAGTACAGTCTCTGTCACAGCTTATACAATATGATCAATTATTTTCCAACCCTCGGCTCTGAATAGTTCTTAATATTTATACATCAATCTTCATAACTTCCACTCACTAATATCGGGTAGCCATGAAGATCTACAATATTCAAGCTGCCCTATTACTATGTGTTGTTACAACTATGGGTGAAACAGAAGCAGGGAATATAGGAAGTTTGTTACATGAGCCAATGATGAAGTAACATAACCCATTTAAGAGATACTCTATCGGTTGCATCTACCCTTGAATAACGACGTGCTGCTGAGGCTAAGTCTGTTGTAGCCTTTCCTATTGTAGCTTGCATGGAATGAGGATCTTTGACTGCATTTCATATGTAAAGATGGAGTCTGTGGGTATAGCTGGAAATGGATGTTCATCTCTTCTGGAAACAACTTAGCCTGATACACCTGTATCCTTCACATCTTGAACTATCTTCATAAAATCTCAATTTGTTAGCATAATTCAAGAGGCAAAACCCCATTTACAACAATCATAAGTATTAATAAGATAAAACAATAAGTAATCATACCTATGAGGAATTAGGGCTCAAATCAAGGAAGATCATCTATTTGGTGCATAAAATGGAGTAAGATAAGGAAAAAAGGGTATGGTGAGTGTGGTAAAAAAGGGTCATTTCTGGGCCGAACATCTCCCCCCAACTGTCTTGTTGCATGTCCCTATGCAACAACCTCCATTAGTCTGAATCTGAATCTGGCCTTGTACTTTGTTCATGGAGAGAGGAAAAGTTATAAGGGAGTTCAGGTGATCCCTGTGCTTCTAGAAATCCATTATAGGTGCCCAATATCTCCAACACTACTTCTCTTCTGCCTTTGTCAAAAATAAATCTTCCCTATATGGTTTTGCTAGACACCAGATAAGAGGAAATTTAAACTTGACTCCCAGCCAATTGGCTCCACACTTCCTGATACAGTCCACATATCCCTCGACCCTCGAAAGAGCATGTTTAAAGTTCCTAAAACAGTAAGGGTCCCTATTTTGCAAAGATAAAGGAGTATCCTACCATCTATACTTATTTCCTTCCAAAGCTGATTGTTGTTGCATGGTAATTTGGCTGACACACTTAGAGATGACCCTTTCCTGAAGTTCAACTATCTGCTGGGTCTTTATGGAAGACGTAAGACTTTGCTAGTGCATAGCAAGGAGAAGGCAAGGATATTGATGCTTGCTTTGAACCCAAATATTAGTGTTAGCCTCATTATGAGAGTAGGTCTGGAAAGATCTCTTCCACTGCACATGATTGCTGACAAAGGAGGAAAAATCCCTTAGCTTAACATCTCCTAGGTAAGGGGCAGGGTTCGAATGGTGGTCCAAAGGGAAAGCCATTTCATGTAAGTAAAGTTCACAGAGCAGGTTTTGCGCAACAACATTACTTTCCATAAAATTTTCTAAAAACTAGGTCGAGGTTTCCATTTCATAGGGTCTCTTCTCCTTTACTGCTTTCAATTTAAACCAAATAAATTGTTCAAAAAAAAACACAGGGTAAGAAGGATATGGAGCTCTGGTGCTTAACAATTTTTGGGAAAGAGTATGCAGTTGGTCCTTTTCCACCTGCATAGATTTGAACTTTTTCAGTTCCTTCAATTCTTTTTGTATTTCTTCCCATCATAATTTATGGAACAACAATTCTTCTGCCCATTTTTCCCTCAATTCTCTGATAGTCTTCTCATGATCAGTGAGGGGAATCATTCCTTCTTGGTATTTGTCCACCTGCCTCTTCCATTTCTTCGCTTCTATTTTTATCAATGAGAGCTCTTTGATCATCCCCTAGATTCTTTCATCTCCTATATTTTCCTCATCATCAGAGTCCATATTGACAAAATTTTGGGAAAATTGCATGCATACATTGCCATCCGATGTTTCAGCTTGATCATTCTGCACTGGGGGTGTAACGGCTTCCTCTTCTATCAAGGTTTCAATAGTCTCTACCTACATAGGTACTTCTATAACCACTCCTGGGGATGCTGGTTCTCGTGTAACAACATCTTCTTTTTGAAGCTCCCTTTCAACAACTTCAGCCTGTGTGGGTACTTCTGCCATTACTTTTGAGGGTGATGGTTCTTGTGTGACAACATCCTTTTCCTGCAACTCTCCCTCAACAACTTCAGCATTCAATTGTGAAGGCATTGGTTCTTGTGTAACAACTTCTTCCTAAATTTCAATTTCCACATCTGCTCGAGTCCCAGCTATAGCTACTTGGATTTCAATCATGGCTTTGATAGGGAAATTCAATACTACTGGTTCTTGTGTATCAACATCCTATCCTCCCATTTCTTCATGCTACTGGAGTTTCTCTTGAGTTACTTCCATATCTCTCAAAAGATGAAACTGTTCCCCAAATATCTAAGTATCCCTTGATGATTGTGACTGCATCTGTTCATCTTCTCCCAGCTCCACATCAAGGATTATGTCCACCTCAGGATCCATTGTTCTTGGTTGAAATGGAGTTTCAGCAAGGATTTATGAGAATGTTGGTTATTGTGTAGCAACATCTTAATTGACTTAAATATCTTGGTGTTGTTGGGACTCCTCTATTAGCTCTGTATCCTGAGATGGTTCTGGGGTCACATTAAAAAATTCTAAGTTCAGGTCAGGAATTACCTCAATCTATGGTTTACCTGCTTCTTCTTGAATGGCAGTTTCGACAAACATTTCTGAAGGTGCTGGTTCTTGTGTGACAACACCCTTCTTGGCTTCAATATTCCCTTTATTAGGATGATCCAACAATTCTGGTGGTTGAGGCTGTAATTGCTCAGCTTCTTCCAATTCTATATCGAGGATTAGTCCTACTTATGGTTCATCTTCTTTCCTCAATTCTACATTGGGTGCTTCTTGTTCTTCTTTAGCTATTGGTGCAAGATTTTGGGTCCCAAATGAACGCACTATGACTGTGTAACCTGATTGACTAAAAATTTCCCCACATGCAGGGAAGACTACTTTCTCCACTTCTTCATCCTCCTTAGCAGGAGATGATCCTTCTAACTGGTCTGTAACTTCTACCAGTCTGTGCAGCCTTCTCTCTACATGTTTCTTACATGCCTCCTTCCAATTCTCCAATTCTTTCTGAAGAAATTACACTTCTTCCTTTAGTATCCCATTTTCATATAGAAGCCCCTCAATTTGAGGTTCTTCTGCAACAGGCTCCTATGGAGCATTGTTTGTCTTAGGTCTCAAAATGGGAAATTTGATGTTTTCATCAATATCTTCCCATTTTTCTCATGCTGCTTCAGCTATTGTGATTGATCTAGTTCTCCTTCTCCTTAATGGTTGAGATGCTTGTATTTCTTCTCTTAACCTTCTTCTCTTCCTTCGAGGTACAAAGGTTTCCAACCCTACAGTTAATGAAGAAGGAATATTTCTTGTTTTAGCATCCTCTCTTTCCAATGCCATCTCTATTTCTTCTTCAATTAAAGTTCCCCTCCACTCAAGATAGGATTCGATGGTGAGGACCTCTGCATTCTCTTCCATCATCACAGCTCCCACAGCTTGAGCTGTTGGAGCTCCCAAATTCTCTATCTCCTCCATGGGGTTTTCTACTGCTACATCCTCCACCAATTCTTCCTCTTCTTCTAATCCTATCTCATCTCCCCCCTCCCAACTAAATTGGAGGGACTCCAGTCCTCCTATTCTTCCTCCAGTTGAACACCCAACAGAAGTTTAGGTTCCCTTACTTCCTCTTTGATTGGAATCTCAAGAAAAAGTATAGGTCCTTGGGCTATCTAAGGTTGGCCAGTAAATTGTTCCCATGTTTGGTTTCTATGAGCTAAGGCCCTTAAAATTAAAAGTTTAATGAGGCCGTGATGGGTAAGGAAAGAATATGGATGCTTAGCCAATATGACAAATCCCACCATGTGATGCAGGTCTTTAAATAGAAAAAATGGAACATTAAGTAGATTTTTGTGGCGTAAATGAGACAACAGTGGAAACTCAGAATAATAGACAGTATGGTACCTACCTTTTTGCATGATATACTTTTTGTAGAATATGACCACTTGATCCCATAGATGAGGCAATTACTGTAATTCTATCCCCCTCCCTGATAGACGCAATTGGTCACCTACCACCAAAAAGTCCTGTACTGCAGCGACATTGGGAGTTATTCTCCCAAAGTAAGCTCTTCCTACCTATGGGAGGCCAACAAACTCTGCCAAAATCACCTCAGAAACTTCTATCCACAAAACCCTTATCTCTAAGTGGGTTTCTGTAAGATTTAAAGCAAACTGCAAAGCAGTTTCACAATGAAAACCATTGAGACGTTGGAAAAACTCGGTCCAGCCTGTAGCTTCAAAGATAGAAAAAAATTCAGCATTCTTCCGCGATTCCTGTGTGTTTGGAGGTTCATGCCAGGTTGGGATACCCATGCTATCCTTCTTTCTAAATTCCAGTATCAGCTTGGAAAATTGCAGGTCCCAATAATGGAGGTTTCAGCATAGAACATGCACGAACATCGGAGCTTGGAGTTGGGAAAAATTGGAAAGTTAAGATGGTCGTAAGCATAGAATCATTGGTAAGATTTTTCCCCAAATTAGGAAAGGGTGGCGGTCATGAAATAAGCTTGAGTGTCCATTAGATGGTGGGAATGGATAGTTAACAAAGTACAGGTGTAACGAAAGATATAAAAAGGTAGGTATGATTAACCCTGTCAAATTTGCTTAATGCTTAATCATGTAAATAACCAGAACCGTACCTTAATAATTATGAGATGAACCATGACTTCTCGAAATAATATAGTGTATCAATGCGGCCTTCAAATTTAAACATTACCATGCGCGTGCCACTATGATCCTTCTCCCCACAAACCAAAAAATGTCTTATTGATTTTGATAAAATCATGATTAAAGTAGTGAGGTGGGTCGGAATCAGCAAAATCATGGGTGGTAGAAATTCTAGATGAATTTGGAGGAGTTGCAGCCCAAATGTGGATAAATCTGGAGGAGTTGTAGCCACAAGCCAAAGGAACAATCATCCAAATTATCAGAGTCGCAGCCGCTCGAAAGAGTAAAAGTATCCAAAATTTTAACAGAGTCATAGCTACGGTAAACGGGAAAATGGTCGATATTTTACAGAGTTGCAGCTATAGAAACAAAAAAAGGAAATATCTGACAGTTTTGCAGCTACGATGGAATGGAAAAGCAGGCAAGGTCATACACTGTTGTGGCTGTGATGGAACAAAAAAGTAGGAAAGGTTTTATGGTGTTGCAGCTGTGGAATGGGAAAAATAGGCAAGGTTTTACGATGTTGCAGCTGTGAAATGAGAAAAATAGGCAAGGTTTTAGGGTGTTGTAGCTGCGACAGGGCCAAAAAAATAGGCAAATTTTGCAGAGTTGCAGCTACGACGAGCTGTTCATCATTAAAATTTTTCTTTAGTAAGGGGCTCTTTTAGAAAACATAAAATTACAATAGGTGCTCATGGTGATCAGGCTCGGTCATGACCATCACTCCTTAAGTAAATTCTTGCACAGATTCTTAAAAAAAACAATCAAGCGTAAAGGAAAACGAAAAAGGAAATAAGCATCAATTTATTTATGTACAAAAATTTTTGTGTGGAAATTGCAATGAATTCTAAAGATTGACAGGGGCAGAGAAATATTCCTACCCTTGCTCCAATTGATATCCTAGATCCGCTGCAATATGTGAAACAAACGTGTCCCTCAAAATTGACTTATGATATAGTTGTAGCCTATGGCTGTTAGTGAATAATGGTGCACGATTCTCATCAATGGTGACTAGGCGAATTGTACCATTGTAGAATAATGTGTCTATCAGATATGGACCCAACCATATTGTGCGTAGCTTACCTTTAAATTCCCTTTTGAACCTTGAATCATAGAATAACGCCCAGTCTCCCTCATAGAAGACTCGCTTCTTGATAAAATTGTTGTGCCAATTGGATCTCTGTTGCTGAATTAATGCCATCTGATCCATAGCAGCTATGTGTTTTCCCTACAGTTCATTCAATTGATTCAATCTACTCCTCTAGGATTCAGTCACATCCAAGTTTACCTACATGGATGTCTTCAAGGTTTTGATTTCAAATTCAATGGGAAAGACAACACTCTTGCCATACACCAAGTCATAAGGAGAGAAACCTGTAGTATTGCACCACGTAGTGCAATATGCTCACAGTTCTTCCAGAAGTCTGTCAGCCCAGTCCCTACAATGGCTCCTGACTGTTTTGGTGAGAATAACTTCAATAAATTTATTGGTACTTTCCACCTGGCCATTGGCCTGGGGATGGTAAGGTGAAGTTATCTTATGCTGAATATGGTACTTCTGTAGCAAAGCTTCAAATTTATGTGACACAAATTGCTGTCCTCCATCTGTGATTACTTCCTTGGGTATTCCAAAACAAGTAAATATTTCCCCATACATGAAATCTATTACAACCTGGTCATTGGCTTTTGCCAAAGCCACAGATTCTACCCATTTTTTCATGTAGTCAGTGCAAACTAAAATGTAGGATTTCTATTTTGAATGAGGATTGATAGGCCCAAAAAAATCTAAGGCCCATCTGTCAAAAGGTTCCACTACCAAATGTCGTGTAAGAGGAATTTCATCCAATATATTAGGTTGGACCATTCTCTGACAACTGTCACAAGATTGGACATACTTCTTAGCATCCCTAAAAACTATTGGCCAATAATAACCCATTCTCAGTACCTTATGACTTGTTCTCCTATCTACAAAATGTCCCCCGCATGGCTCATCATGATAGGCCTTCAATATATGGAATACTTCATCCTCCCTTACACATATCCCAATCTCAAGATCATGGCCTATGTAGAAAAGATAATCATCTATCCATCAATACCTAACACTTTGTTGAATAATCTTCCTTTTCTCTCTTTTTGACAAGTGTGCCAGAAGCTTGCCTATAGCCAAGTAGTTAGCAACATCTGCATACCAAGGGGAATGAGCTGAAACTGCAAACAAGTGTTCATCTGGGAAAGAATCTTCAATAGGTAAGCTGTCATCACTGTTAGTAAAACGAGATAAATAATCAGCAACAACATTTTCTTTCCTAGGCCTGTCAACAATGGTAATATCGAACTCCTGTAATAGTAACAGCCATTTAGTGATCCTAGCATTTGTTACTGCTTTTTCATTATATACTTGGTGGCTGAGTGGTCAATGTGTACAAAGGTGGGATATCTAGTGATGTAGTATATGAATTTGTTAATGGAGTAAATAATGGCTAAAAATTCCTTCTCTATAACAATATAATTGAGTTCAGCAAGGGCCAAGTTTTTACTAATGTAGTAAATTGCGTATGGTGCTTGACCATCTTGCTGACCTAATACTGCTCCAATGGAAATGTCAGAGGAATCTAAAGAAATGTGGAAAGGCAGAGCCCAATTGCCCCCCTTAAGATAGGAGCTATAGACAACCTCTTCTTAATTTCAGTGAACGTTGTCTAGTATGCATTACTCCAAATAAACTGTACATCCTTCGTCAATAGGGTAAACAAAGGAGAAGCTAGTTTGGAAAAATTATTTATAAATCTTATATAATAACCAACATGCCCTAAGAAGCTACATACCTCCTTATGTGTTCTATGAGTGGGTTTGTTTTCAATTACCCTAATTTTGGATGGATCTACTTGGATGCCATCAATAGAGATAAAGTGCCCCAGCACTACACCCTCGCTCATCATCATATGGCACTTCTCAGTGCTCAAAGTTAGTTGGGTTTGCTCACAGCGTGTTAAAACCTTCTCCAAGTTTTTCAGTGCCTCTTCAAAGTCACTTCCATAAGGAGTAAAATTGTCCATGAAAATCTCCATACTATCATTAACCATTTATGAAAAGATGCCAATCACATCTCTCTTAAAGGTGGTTGGTGCATTGCATAAACTGAAGGGGAGCACCCTGTATGCAAAGGTACCCCAAGGATAGGTGAAGGTGGTTTTGTCTTGGTCCTCAGGAACAATCTGGATTTGACTGTACCCACTAAACCCATCCAAAAAGGAGAAGAACTTCTTCCCAGACAGGGTATCAAGTACTTGGTCGATGAAAGGAAAAGGAAAGTGGTATTTTTGTGTTGCCTTGTTCAACTCCCTATAATCCATGCAGACTCTCCACTTACCATTCTTCTTGGGCACTATCACGAGTGGAGAAACCCACTCACTGTCTGAGATTGGGTATATAAACCTTGCTTCCAAGAGTTTCTAAATTTCCTCCTTCACTATGTCCCTAAGATTGGGGTTCATCCTTTGTTGTGGCTAGCACATAGGCCGAGAGTCACTCTTGATATAAATGTGGTGGGTGCACATATTATAAGGGATACGCTTCATGTCTGTGTACTCCTAGGTGAATGCCCCCCTTATGTATTTTCAAGAGAGTGATTAGGCGTTCCTGTTCATCAAGAGTAAGATTGGGATTGATATTCAATGTTTTTCCAAGTTCTATCTTGACTGGAACATTTTTCGAATTCTTCAGCACTAGAATTATGTGGCTATCACTGACTAATGTCTCCTCTGTGAGATTTTCTTGCTCTTTTTCACCTAGAGTACTGTTCAGGATTTGATAAATTTATTTGTTGACAGAAGTGGTCTCACTGATGAAATTATTAATGGAATCATCTTCTATTTCATCCTTAAAATTTAAGGCCTTCCCTATCATTAATAGTGTCTAAACACCCTCCTCTTCCATATATCCATCCACAATGGAGTTTCAGCTTCTAGACTTGGTCAAGCTGGAGGATACAAGGTAAGGTTCTTTGTTTCGGTCCCATCTGATATGTTCATAGAACCTGACCGACAGCTGATGCAAGCATCTGCTGTAGCCAACTAGGGTCTTCCTAGGATCAGCGGGTGTCCTCCTAGCTGTGACTTGGATTGTAAAACCAAGAAGTTAGCAGGGTATTCCCATGCATCAACTGAGGCAATGAGGTCATCCAAGATTCCCTTGGGTTTGATGGTGGAACTATATGAAAGTTCTAAAATGGTAGGGGTTGGCCTGAAATTGGTGAGCCCAATTTTTTGTACAATTTCTATGGTCACGACGTTAATGGCTGCACCTAAATATACTAGTACATTTGGTATCTGTGTGTTCCCAATCTGCATGGTGACAATGGGGTTTCTAGGATTGTCGTATTTGGCTAGGAGGGTTTTTCCCATTATCAATTGAAATAATTTACTTATGACATTGACAGTGGGAGGATCCCTGGGTTTTCTACCTGGTTTTCTTGTACACAGATCCCGAATGGTTCTGGCATATATAGGCACAACATGAAGGGACTGCTGTAGTGGAATTTTGACATAGAGGTTTTTAAACTCTCCTAAGAGGTTAAATTAAGGTTTCTCCACTGCCTTCTGTAGTGTCAGTATTTTAGGATACGACGATTCTCTAATCAGTTGTGTAGGCTGTGTGTCAATAGATGTTTCTCCTTGTGTTTCAGTTGGTGTCTTGGTAGTACTTTCAGCGTCCTCAATAATGGGGATTGCTGCATTGGATGAGCACTGCTGATTCATCCTTTCCTCAGACATAGAGGATGGAACATCTTCAATGAACAAAGGCTTCACTACCCTCCCTGATCATAAGCGGATGTCATTCTAGGGAACTGGAATAATGGAGTAAGCGGGCATGTTGGAAGTCTCAAACTGGTGGATTGCTTTATTGTTTGGGTTGGGGTTAGGTTGAGCAGGAAGCTGCATTCATATAGGCATATTGGGTGCAACATTGTTCTGGACTTGCAGTTGCGGCTGCTGGTACTGCTAATATGGTTGAGGGTATTGTTGAGGAGGGTATGGTTGATGAGGAAGCTGTTGGTGTGGAAACTATTGAGGAGATTGGCTATGGGAAAACTGAGTTCCTGGATGGAAGTTCCTCCACCCAGGAGACCAAGAATTTTGTTGGTCTGGTGGCTATGTCCAAGAGTTCTAGGAGTTGAAATTTTGCATAGGAGGTTGATAAGGATTCCATTGATGGTTGGAATAAGATGAAGAGAATTGTGTATTCATGTGATGCATATTATTCCAATTATTCATGTTATTCAAAAATGGAAATGAGTCTGGAGTCATACCTTGGTTTTGAGGCTTCCAAGGCTTTTTCTGGGCAATGAAGTAGGCTGGTTCCACATCTAGATTTGATTCCTACAGAACTACGTTCACTTGAGGTAGTGAGGGGCACTCCTTTGTATCATGGTTCAGTTCACGGATCTGACACACTTCTACTTTGTCGAGTGGGCACTCCTTCAAGGGATGCTTCTTCCTACATTTAGGGTAGAATACACCGAGTGTTAGATCTTCTACTGCTTGTTTCTGCTTTGCCCTTGGGACATCTATTTCTGAGGAGATGGAGCTCATCATTTTTATCTTGAAGTTCTCGAGAAGGTTTCCTATTTCTACCTGGGTAGCTCCTCCATTGGATGACTTCTATTTTTTGTCGAAGACATCTCGTTCTATTTTATCCCGTTTGTTGTTCCTGGAAGATCATCTGGAATACCTTTTGCACAATTCAACAATATTTTCAAAGGATTCCTTTGAGATATCCCCCTTTCCTAGAAGGTTCAACATATCTAGGCAGTCTTCCCTAATCCCACGAAGTAGGATTATCTTGAGGACATCTAACCCCATATTAGTCTGTCCAGCTCTATACACATTGTACAAAATCCTCTCAACAAAATAATCCAAGATTTCTTCGTCCCTTTGTACCATCTTGAACAGTTCTTCTCTTTTATATTTGGTGTTGTAGTACTCCTAGTATTTCTGTAGGAACACCTATTTCATTCGGTCATAGGTGGTGATAGTTACACCACCTAGGCTCATGAACCAACGTAGTGCATTATCCTTCAAAGTAGCAGGGAAAAGTTTTAAATTTTGCTCGCTGGAAGTGTAATCATAGTTGTGATAGAGGATGTCAAACTCAAAAAGGAAATCTAGATCCTTTGTGGCGTTTCCATGAAAATGGGGTAATACTGATGGTGACATGTTTTTCATGGGGGCTAGTCCTTCTGGATTTTGAATGGGGAAATGGAGCGTGGAAACTATTCCCTTAGGTGGGGGATCATCATCGTGGTGATGATTTCTCCCCATCACCTCTTCATGATCTTCTGGCTCACATCTGTTATTCATATTTTCTTCTTCTCTCTCCTGCCTTGGTTCCTTTTGATTTTCCTGCTTCTTATGAAACTGTGTCCACTCCTCCTTTGTCACCTCCTTCCTGTTAATGTGATAAATCATGTATCGATCAGTTGATCCCACAGCACTAACTCTATCTTCCTCTACAGGGACACCTGAGGGTTTCACAGCTTCTCCTGTGTTCTCCACTGTGGAAACTGATGCTTCCACCCTGGAAGTAATTGGGATTCTTCTGATGGAGGATCCCTGATGGCGAGATTTGGTAGATGAATTGGTTTTGGAAACCATATTGTTAATGAATGTTCTTCTTCCCAATGCTAGGTTTCTTCGATGATCTCGACCACCTGCAATGTTAGTATTTTGAGGAGTTCCGGGGGTTGTAGGATTGTCACGATGTATTCTTCTCATATTCATGCAACCCAAAACATGCAAACTTAAAAACTGAATAAAAATGAATGGATGCAACTACTATGGTGTCTAATCATTACCTTCCCCGACAACGACGCCAAAATGTTGGGCACTCTATATGCAGGTTAATTAAAGGCAACATACATAATGTTCAATATAAATTGTCAACCCAGGGAAGTCTTTTTATTGCAAGGATAATTTGCACTGTCTGTGCTTAAACACTAAATAGATGATACTATTGAATGAACTATCCTACCTATCTGTTTAGCCCAAATCTTCCCTTGATTAACCTAATCTAAATTACCTTCCTAAGAATGCATAATTGTAATCATCTTCCTACAACTCTAATATAGAAATTAACCATTCAGGAAATAATTATATACACTTACTTTTGTAGAAAGTTAAATCCTAAATTACCAGGCCATATGAGGCTCCATTATAACTATCTTAATTCAAATGGACTGAATTGGAAAAAACTCAAGAAAGAAAGTAACTGAAAGAAACTAGGGATGAGCTTGGTTGTTACAGCTATCACACAAGTGCATAAAAGAAATTAACCTACATAGTTGATTGTCACACCACTCTGCTGCAGCTTATAGGAAATGCAATTACTAATCATTCAAGGAAACACACAATGAATCATTACTATTGCAACTATTATAAAGGAATGCGTCTACTGTAACATCCACACTACACAATAAAAAAGGTAAAAACCTAATTAACTCGACAATCTCTGTGTGAAGGTGGGCCCAGCATTCAAACAGAGACGTTGGAGGCTAACACAATTTAAAACACAGAAATTTGAAGAATCTTGCTCCTTGTATTAGATAATGGAATGAAAGTACAGTCTCTTTCATAGCTTATACAATATGATCAATTATTTTCCAACCCTCGACTCTGAATAGTTCCTAATATCTATAAATCGATCTTCATAACTTCCACTCACTAATATCGGGCAGCCATGAAGATCTACGATCTTCAGGCTGCCCTATTAGAATGCCCTGTTATAGCTATGGGAGAAACAAAAGTAGGGAATATAGGGAGTTTGTTACATGAGCCGATGATGAAGTAACAAAACCCATTTAGGAGATACTCTGTCAGTTGCAGCTACCCTTGAATAACAACACATTGCTGAGGATGAGTCTGTTGCAACCTTGCTTGTTGCAGCTTGCGTGGAATGAGGATATTTGACTGCATTTCATATGTAAAGATGGAGTCTGTGGGTACATTTGGAAATGGATGTTCATCTATTCTGGAAACCACTTGACCTGATACACCTGTATCCTTCACATCTTGAACTATCTTCATAAAATCTCAATTTGTTAGCATAATTCAAGAGGCAAAGCCCTGTTAACAACAATCATAAGTATTAATAAGATAAAACAATAAGTAATCATACCTATGAGGAATCAGGCCTCAAATGAAGGCATATCATCTGTTTGGTGCATAAAATGGAGTTAGATAAGGCAAAAAGGGTATGGTGAGTGTGGTAAAAAAGGGGTCATTCTAGGTCCAACAATGGGGTGCAACCACCATTCACACAAGTGTGCCTTCATAGAAAAACATGGAAATATGGAAGTGGGAATTGATAGAATGGGAGGAGAGATGGATCACAAACACTAGAATCCTCCTATATGCATAAATAAAACTACATGAATATCCAAATAATATTTTAGGGTGGTCTCTCCTATATCCAACTTGGATGAGAATCTCACTCTCTCTAAAATGGCTCACTAGCAGGGTAAGTGTGCACTCACTGTGCATTCGACAAGCTTATGCTCTCCAAAATGCAAAAGGAAAATTCACAAATGATCAAAATACATTTCCATTCCCCATGAAATATTTTTATAATCCTCCTAAGTTCCTTCAATTTTGAATTCACTCCCATAGGATTTCTCCAACTCATCCTTCATGTTTAGTAATATCCATGCCACTTGGTCTTCTCCTCAACCCTTCATCTTCCTCCAAATTTGAATGGATGCCACCTAGTCCCAAGTGCACCATATTGGAGGCTATTTTTATCCCTAACATGTCATATTGTCATAGGTATTCAATCATGTCTGAACTATCATAGAATCTTCCATCATTGTTATAAAATGCAGGGAATCTAGATCCACATGGCATTTAGTTTCTTCCTAGACTCTTCCTCTTCTATGGGGAGTTACTCCTACTCACCCAATCAAATAATTGAGCTCACAATATTCCATTTGAAAACTCTTCATCTTTCAAGAAAATTCCATCACTCATAATTTTGAATTCGGGGTTAATTCATGACGTGTGTAAGGAAGAATCTAGCCACCCAAGGCCTCCATGGACCTCCATATGTCCTTATGAAGCAATGGAAATTTATTTTCTGCATATTTATTATTTTTATTACCCAAATTAATGTGTAACTTATAAACTAAATTTCTCTTGGGTCCCATAGCTTCCTTATTGAAATATTTAATGCCTCCTCCCCCAACTTAGGGAACTTATAGTAGGTGGGTGAAACATTGTCAACTAGTAGACCTATTGGGATGGGAAAATGATAGTCCTCCCCACCCAATATTGCTTGTCCTAAATAAATTCCAATTTCGTATGTTTTAAAAAAATTTCATCTTCCCAAGTGTCTTCTTCACTAGGAAAATCCTCCCATTGTACCAAATATTCTTTTATTGTTCAGTTTCGCAGCCTTCTCTCCCTTCTTCTCAAGTGTTTTTCTAGAATGATAACAAGTTTTCCTTCATCATCCAAAGGTGCTAAATTATCTGAAACTTAAATATGCTTCCCTATAACCTTATTTATAAAAGAAACATGAAATACATTGTGAATTTTGCTTCCCATGGGAAGCTCCAACTGATAGGCCACTTCTCCAACTTTCTAAATCACTTTGTAGGGACCATAAAACCTTGGTTTGAGATTTTATGAACCTTTAACATTTATGGTGGTTTGTTTGTAGGGATGAAAACTCAAATACACCAAGTCATTCACTTATAATTGTCTCTCTATTCTATGTTGGTCTGCATATTGTTTCTGTTGATTTTTAGTAACCTGCAAGTTATCTGTCAAAACCTTCAAAATTTATTGACTCTATTCAATTTAATCCTTAGACTTTAGAGCTATACTATCACCAAAATTTGTGTTCAATAAAATTGGATGCATAATAAACATAAATATATTTAAAAGGATACATTCCAATGTACATATGGAAAGTAATATTGTAACAAAAATCACCCAAATGCAACCATTTTATCCATTCTTTTTGCTACCCACTAACATAGTTCCTCAAGTTTCCTTCCACCATTGATTCACCCTCTCTATTCTACCATCAGTTTGGGGATGATATATTTTGCAAGGTGTCAAATGTTCCCCACCAATTTGAAGAGTTATTTCCAAAATGCACTAAAAAATATGTTATCTCTATCACTAACAATGCTCTTAGGAAGCCCATGCAATATGAAAAATTCTTTAAAAATAGTTCATCCACTTGTAAAAAAGTGAAAATGGTAGTAACAGCAAATAAATGAGAAAATTTAGTGAGTCTATCCACCACCACAAATATTCAATCCTTACCAAATAGTTTTGGAAAACTAGTGATGAAGTCCATGGAAATGCTCTCCCTTTTTTGTACTGGAATAGGAAAGGAATGTAAGAGACCGGATGGATGAGTGTGCTCCAATTTATTTTTATGACATGTTGATAATTCATTAACATAATTTATAACATCATCCTTCAACCCTTTCCATGAGAATATTTCCCTCAACATCCCGTATGTTTTGAAGAAACCGGGGTGACCTGCTAGAGGAGAATCATGAGCTTTCTTTAAAATTTCCTCCAAAATTGAGTTAGGGACCAAATAGATTCTATATTTGCAGTACATGATTCCTTAAAATACCTTATACATATCATCATGGTTAGTCCCATCAAAAAGTTCACAATAAAATTTATCCTTATCATACTCTACCTCTAATGTGATTTTCCAATTTTCTGCTAAATCCACCAAAGAAATAGAACATCTTCTGGATAAGGCATAAGATACCACATTATTTTTTCCCTTCAAAGATTCAATATCAAAGTAAAATTATTGAATCTTACTCACCCACTTTTGTTTCCTTTAGTTTAGATCCTTTTGAGTGTGGAAGTACCTTAAGATGTTATGGTTAGTTTTGACCACAAATTTGTTTCCCACCAAGTATTTCCTAAACTTGATCAAAGCATGCATGATGGATAGCATTTATTTATCATAAATTGAGAAAATATTATCATGTGGATGTAGCTTCCTACTCTCAAAATATATTGGGTGTTGTCCTTGTTTTAGGACTGCTCCAATGCCTTCTCCTGATGCATCACATTCCAAGACAAATGGTTTAGAAAAATCAGGAAAGTCTAGAATATGACAGTTTCTTATTACCTCCTTCATTATTTGGAAATATTTTTCATACCCTTCATTCCATTGGAAATCATATTCATTTTTGAAATCATTGAGAGGTGAAGTGAGTTGGGAGAACCCCTTCACAAACTTTCTATAGTAGGTGCAAATTCCAATGAATCCTCTTAATTTAGTGAGACTTTTGGGATGAGGCTACTCTAAAATGGCTATTATTTTATCCATATACACCTTAAAACCATATTTACCAATTATGTATCCAAGATACAAGAGATCTGTCAAACCAAACTCACATTTTGACAGCTTGGCAAACAAATATTGATCATGCATAATTTTTAATACCTCTTCTAAATGATGCAAATGTTCCTTCCAAGTTTTATTGTAAACAAGAATGTCATAAAAGAAACACATTGTTCATGCATGATTCAAATTTGGAAGGTGAATTTGTCAAGCCAAAGGGAATGACAAAAAACTCAAAGTGACCATAGTGGCATCTGAAAGAAGTCTTTGGTACGCCTTCTTCTCTCATTCGAATTTGATGATAACTAGATCTAAGGTCAATATTTAGGAAGAAATTGTACTCCGAAAACCACATTTGTATTAGGCACATTTACTACATAAAAATTGTGAATGATAGTATGATTTCCTAGAGTAACTTGAAGCTTTGGAATCCATTTAGTGCAGTCCATAGAATTGTTACCTGGAATGATGATTGCGAAACCATCAAAAGTTTAAGCTTGTAACTTTCTCCTCTCCACCAAGGATGCATCTGTCAAGTTGTAAGAGGCCCCACCATCCACTAGAACCGTGACCTTTTGGCCTTGTATACTACCCTTGAGCCTCAAGGTGTGGAATCTAGGTACACCCGAGAGGGTTGCAATTTTCCCTCTTTCAGGAGTGGGATGTTGTTATTCTATTATTTCATACCCTTCCTGTTGGGTTGCAAGTTTTGCTTATTCTTCCTTCTCCTCCACTTCATCATCTTCAGAAAAAACTTCAATGTAGTGTGTCTTCCCCTTGGCACATATATGTCTCAGAACCTAAGGCTGAAGGAATGTAAAACATAGCTTCTTTAATCTAAGTTCTTCTTTGCTTGGTCGTCCTTTATTTTATTTGGTAGAGGAGTCTCTTTTCCATGTTTTCTTACTTTCCTTGAACTTGGAAGGGAAATTTGGCTTGCAAGGATATTTGTTTCGTGGAAAGACATTCTGCAAATCCCTTGTCAAATTCATGGCATCCTTCAATGTTGTTGTCTTGTGGGATTTCACTATCCCTCTAAAAGATTCTATCAATCCTTTGATAAACATCAAAACAAACCTATCCATAGATACATCATAAACCATTACTGAAATATTTTCAAATTCTAACATATATGCTTAAGGAGTTCCTACTTGCTTCAATTGCACTAGTTCTTTGAAAGGAAGTTAAGCGTATTTCCTTTCAAATCTCTCCATCAATGCATTAGAGAAACCCTCATAAGAGAAAATGTGATCATGTCTTAAGGTTATAATACCATGGAACCACCAATCACTAGCTTCACAATCCTAGCCTGTGGAGAGGCATCTTCTGAGTTTGGGTATGGTGGCCCTCTTTCAAACTAGATAGAAAGGTATACTATTTCATGTTTGTTTATTTAGTTTGCAGATTGTAGATGCTTTGTTATTTTTTTTATTTTATAACAGTTTGCTGCAGCTTCTCTTTTCTCCATTGACTCTACCCTTTCTTCCTCTAGACGGAAGTGAGGTGTTTCTACACGTAGCCAGAATTTTTCCTTAGCTACAGTTTGGCTACTCCACCAGGTTGCTCCCTTAGGATCCCTTGGAATTAATAGTTTTTTTCATGTTTTTGAATAGGTTTTAAATAGTTGTTTTAGTAGTTTTTTTGTAGGGTTAGTTTATTTCAATCTTACATTCATTTATGTTCTTGGTCGAGCCCTCTTGAGGCCGACCCAAACTTGTTTGGCCACAGTAACAGTTAATATTGACTGTTCTTGGTTCCATTTTTAATTTTTTCTGCTTTTGGGCCTAGTTGCCTATTTCTAGCTAAAGGAGCAACCCAGTTGCCTATTCATCCCTGAACTAAGCTACCCAGTCGCCTATTTAGCCCTGAACTGAGTGACCCAGTCACCTATTTGGCCCCGACAAGTGCGACCTACCTTTATAGGCTCTATCGCTACCATTTTAGGCCCAGAAGCAACCCAGTCACCTATTCAGGCCCGAAAGGTGCGACCCGGTCTCCTATTCAGGCCCGAAAAGAGCGACCTACCTCTCAGGTTTCCTGTCGTAGTTGTTTGTAGCTAGAAGCGACCTGTTTTTCTGCAAGTATTTTTACATTAGATTTCTTATATGATTAAACTTTTTACAAATGCAAATCTATTTATTATTATTTGGTTAAGTTTTTGCAAGTTTATCTCATTATCTTAAAGCTTAGTTGGAAATTAACTCTCTTGCCTAGCCTTTCCTCCTTTAGTTAGTCATCACCCTCCGGGGTATTCTAAGATAAGATGGACGATTGAGCAAGCATAGTAATAGGAACCTCTCATTGATATTTCTCTAATCCACAAAAAACAAGTGTGTTGGAAGCTAGAGGGGGTGGAGACCATTGGGGGTCTCACGACATCCATATCCTCCCTGTTGAGCAACCTTGCATTTGAGGAGTGACCTATGGATCTATGGGTGGGCTTGTTCCCACTTTGATGAGATCTCAACACTCCTTCTTGGCATAAGAGGGATACAAAGAAAGGGCAGTCACACTGTAGATAAGCATTTTATAATTTTATAGTGCACTTTGGTTCTGTTTGTTTTTACTGGTTCATATGTCATAGGTTGTGTTGCCCATTGCCTAAAATGTGCAGAATTTGCAGTACTATTTACTTATCACATGATTAACAAATAATAGAATAAACATAAATCATAAACAAAGTACACACATAACCATACCATATAACTCAACCAAACTTGGTTCACGACCCTGAGCGAGCCTTTAAAAGCAAACAATTTACTTTAAATCAAATTTTGCAGTTTGAGGACATAAGTCCCTAATTTCCATAATTACGGGAAGTACTTGGGATCTGCCCTAAAACTCACTGTGAGGAGTATCACAGGAACCCCAAAGTAGCTGGTCAATGAGAGGAATTGCCAAATGAAATGGGAAATGACCCCTACCAATTGACTAGAATGCCTATGAGGAAAAATACAAATGCTGTGTTCTGGAAGTCTTGGTGGTCGAGTGACCACCTGTAAGCCAATAGGAATCCATTAAAATTGGGGCCTAATTTTCATTTCTGATTACTATCAAATAAACACCATTGATCCACCATGCTCTTCCTCATGCCTAAGAGGCAATCCACCTCAGTTCAGGTCTTTAGACCGTCACCATCGAGGCCACCCTTAACAGCCCTCCTCATCGTTAGAAGGCCATACAGCCTCTAATTCTGACTCAGATTCCTACCAACCCAATCCAAACCTGCACACTCCAATGTCTAGCCCATGGCTTGAGTGAATCCTGATCCCTTCTTCGGATGGGTAGTTGGTAGTGGACCCACTTCCATGCCTCACATTGCCACCATAATCGCGGCTAGTGACCCCAGCACCACTCAAAATGTTGTGGTGACTCTGAAACCCATTAATTGCGTGCCCACACCAACCCCCATCCTTACCACTGCACCACCTTTCATACCTAGGGGTAGTGGCCCTGTCATTCCCACACTACCACATTTCATACCTGGGGGCAATGGCCCTGTTGTTACCTTAGTACCACCTCTTATACCTGGGGGTAGTGGCACTTCCACCACCATCCCAACTATCCCTGTCGTGGGAAGTCAACTTTAGGTACCCCATTCATGCAAGAACATCACGCTCCTACAAACTCAGGTGCCATCACCGACACCTCCTACACTAGCCCTCAGTCTAATCTCCCATTCATGGCATGACTCAACTTGCCTGATTTTGATAGATTAACAAACAACCCGATCTGCCATCAACCCCACTGGCCTCCTATGCCAACTAAACTCCCATCAAACATTCCAAAGTTTGAAGGGAAGGCAGGGGAGTGCCCCCAAAACCACATCATGACGTTTCATTTATGGTGCTCATCAAACAACATTATGGATGATTCGATCAGACTCAGTTTGTTCCAGCATACCCTCATAGGCACCACAAGCAAGTGGTACATTGAGCTTCCTTAAGCCGCCTTCCTGGGATTCAACTCTTTAGCCTTCATGTTCTTACAGTATTTCCAACTCCCCTTCTACTATGACGAGGGTGTGGAGATACTCCTATCTTTCCACCAAAACATGATGACTCACATAATCGACCACATCCACAAATGGGGGAGACGTCGGAGCTTGTGCAAGATTCAGCTGGAAGACATGATCTTCCTTTATTTGTTTTTAAAGACCTTGCTACCACTCATAGCCAAGGATGTCGCCTCTGAGCGCCCCCAATCCGAGGAAGAGGCCATCTTGAAGGCACAAAAATTTGAATTGATCTACGCTCAATAAGGATACATGTACACCATTCAACCTAATGCTCCCTGTGACGGTACCTGTCACCGTGACGTTCCAGGGGCATCCCATACCACAGATGGAATCATAGGTTCTGTTTCTCAACATCCACAATGTTGTATGACACCTCCTATAGTGCCACCACACCCAATCGATGCCC
Organism: Pseudotsuga menziesii; assembly: GCA_001517045.1. Classification (NCBI taxonomy): domain Eukaryota; kingdom Viridiplantae; phylum Streptophyta; class Pinopsida; order Pinales; family Pinaceae; genus Pseudotsuga; species Pseudotsuga menziesii. The sequence continues at coordinate 279,149 of LPNX010298070.1, forward strand.
CAAGAATTGTGTAGCAAAACCAAGCTCCCGACTACTCAAGGATGATGGCTCACTCTAGAGACATAACTTCCTACACACAACCCATGCCACCAAAACATGCCCATGCACCAACTTGGCCAACATAATCGTATTCGGGATGAACGACCAGATTCGTAGCCCTCCAACACCTGCAATTTACTATACACCATCTATGCAAACCACTCTAGCCCCCGCCCTGGCTCCACTAACATCCATGGCACATGTTTTTTCTCAATAGAACCGTCCCAACCAACCTGCCCCCAAAAACCAACAAGTGCAGGGGAGGAAAAAACGAGCTAGGAATCAATGTAACAACCAGCCATAAGGAGGATTCCAACAGCCAAATCCTCCTAACATCACCGGAGCAAACCAGCCAGCTCAAAATCCCCAACAACCTAACCCACCTAGAAAAAATGCTCCATTACGGACCAACCAACCGTGCAAACTATGTGACATCTATGTTCATTACACGCACGAATTCCCCCTCATGGGTCACGCTAAGCAGGTTCTTCAGAACGAAGCTTAGCGTGGTACCAATGTGGAAATCAAGCACCTCTAGGACCTCCACCCATGGTGCTCCAGAACCTGTTACCACTCCAAGGACTGATAGAAACTGCATGTATGCCCCCACCTTCTCTCGCTTCTCTCACCGCACCTATGCCCCCACCTGCTTCCACCTCTCCCACCGCACCCCCACCTACAATGACAGGTGTTCATCACTTGCTAGCCATGATAGCTAAATAGGTCAACTTGCAAACCCGACAAAATCAATATGGATCCACTACTAAAACCGATAACCCATCAATGACATCCATGTCCAACACAACCAACATACATCTTCACTTTTCTGATGGGGCATCCTGAGGACTATGACTCCCCATGCGGTGGATTTTCAACAATACCACGGCTAGAGCCAGGGTGAACTATAAATTTGTTGATGACTTGGCCCATTCACCTACAGCCATGTCCAACCTAGAAGTGCTAAAAACATGCCCCCCATAATGAAAAAGCATTGCTGGCTATGCTCGGTGCCATAGATCCCTCATACTCCAAATTGATTACATTCAATTTAGACAATGGAGAGCCCAGAATTCCATCCATCATTGCCTTCTAGATTCCAGTATCAATTCATAATTTGGTCGTGTATCGATGTATTATTGACGAAGGGGCATCCACTTGTGTCATGTCGACATTGGTTTGGAAAAACTCAGATCCCCTCTCCTCCAACCGTAGACCACTACACTGTGCACCTATGATGGACACCCCACAAAATCTTAGGGAATCCTTCCACATGTCCCCATATCATTAGCAAGTAAAAGGGTGTTGATCGACATAGAATTTGTCAACGCACAGTTGGATTATAACCTTCTCCTAGGAAGGAGTTACATGTATGCCATGAGAGCCATGGCATCCATTCTTTTATGCCTTATGATGTTCCCTCATGATGGGAATATTGTGATGGTGGACCAACTGACGTACCGTGATCCACAGGAGCCAAATGCACTAGCAAATGTTATCCCTACTATTGATACTGCCTTCAACAGTGAGGCCACCCCCTCATTGTTGACAGTAGGCCCCGATTTGTTCACCGACACTTCAATAACAACTTCCTTCCCCTTGGTACCACCTCCACCAACACCAAGCGAGAGTACATATTTGTGCATGCTCTCATCCAGCACCATTGCACCCAAACCCAACTGCATTCGTAGCCCCAGCTGCAACTCCACCCATAGTCATAGCCCCATCCCCAGCCACAATAGTATCTACTTCCACAACCTCATCCGTAGTCCCAACCTCAAATGTAGTCACCAAGGAATTACAAGGGCTCTCTCCCAGTCCATACAATTCCCTTCCTTTTCCCCCATTTGACATTGTGAGTAAGCTAGTGATGGCTACTTTGAACTTACCCAATCTTACATTAGGGATCCTTGTGTGGTACCTCGAACCACCCGGTAAATATCCAATTCCCTAAGTCGTGTTGACTCTTGTTCAACCCATTGCAGTAGAGACACACCGCCCTCTTGGCCCACAGAAGCCACCTTCCGCACCTGCACCAGCCCCGCCCCACCCTAAGAGGGCTAGGGAAAAAAATGTGAAAGCGACAGCCGAACCTCGGCAGACTCCACCATGCATTGTGTGTGATGTACACGGTCATGCAACCCAAAACTATCCAAAAATCCCCATTCTTCGCACACACTTGGATGCCATGGATACAACGAAGAACATCCCAGTGGTCGTCCTCCAACAGTAAAAAACAAGTCTTTGAGGACAAACCATGCATGCACCCTTTGAGGATTGTATGGACATTATTCTGACCACCACAAAGACTTGGCCTAGTTTTGAACTTCCCTGAGTGGTCTGCGGAAACATTCCCTTGAATTCAAGATCACTATCATTGAGGAAATCCACGCTCTGGCTCCTTCCTCAGATACCATGACTATTTACATGATGTCCAGCTCCACATACCCTCCTATCTTCGCAGCCATTGGCGATCCCTCAGATCTGTCCCATCATTGCTTTGGCAATGATGAGGAGATACTCAAAGCCTTAACCGCTCCTGAATACCCTTGGGACAACATGCACCACCGCTTGTTCTTCATTCCTGAAGAACCCGTGTTGTCGTCTAATCAGTTTTTAGTTGAGACCAAGGATTTCATCCACGAGAAAGTTGAATGGTTCAAAGACCCCATTTCGGCACCTGGCGCTATTGAAGAGGGAAACATGGCCAATATCTCACCCACCATCTAGATCAACTTATCAACCAATCCAGAGATCGTTGAGGAGATCACATTGGGGGCATCCTGCTCCTCTGAAAAAGTCACTTCCTACAAAGCATTTTTTCAAGAGTTCTGCGATGTATTTTCTTGGTCATATACTGAGATTCCAAGGTTGGATCCATCCATCACTGAGCACCACATCGACACATGTCATGATGTGGCATCCATTCTCCAAAAGAAACAACCCATCCATCCTTCTAAAGCTGTTGCGATCAAAGAAGAAACCGAGAAACCATGCACAGCTGATTTCATCTATCCCATCGCATACACCACTTAGGTTTCCAACCTTGTCTTTGTAAACAAAAAAAGAGGCACCATCCACTTTTGTACAGACTTTCACGATTTGAATCTGGCTTGTCCCAAAGACAACTTCCCAACCTTTTTCATTTACCAAATCATTGACACGTGCGCTAGACATGAGGTTTTTTCCTTCATGGATGGTTTTCCCGGATATAACCAAATTCATATTTGTAAGGAAGACCGATACAAAACCACGTTCACAACCCCTTGAGGCACATTTTCCTATATAGTGATGCCCTTTGGACTGAGGAATGTTGGAGCCACCTTCCAGTGCACCATGATGTATTGCTTCAAGGACCTAGTGCACATTATACTGGTTTATATGGACAACCTCACGGATCAGTCACGGAAGCGAGCACAATACATAGACGACTTGTAGCAAGTATTTTTTTAATGCCGCAAGTACAAAATCTGCTTAAACCCCCTCAAGTGCGTCTTTTGTCTCCCGGCGGGCCAGCTGCTTGGGTTCATCATGTCCCACAAAGGGATAAAAGTTGACCCTTTTAAATTTCAAGCTATTCTTGATCTCCCTTCACCACGAAATTTGTGCCAATTGTAGAGTCTCCAAGGCAAGGCCAATTTCCTTCACCGCTTTGTACCAGAATCCAAAACAAAATCCCTTGCTTTCTTGCTTCTACTTCGTTCCAACATTCCATTCATTTGGGATCAGTAGGCACAAGAATTGTTTGACTCACTCAAACAAGTTCTGGCTTCCACACCATTACTTTCTGCACCTGACTTCAACCGAGACTTCATCCTTTATGTGTTGGCCTTAGAAAAAGACATTGCTGGATTTTTGGTCCAGGAAGATGATGCTCGTCAAGAGGACATGATTTATTACATTAGCTAGAAGCTGACAGTACCCCCTCTGCCATATTCACCAGAGCAAAAAATGTCCCTCATCATTGTATTCTCGGTCTAGAAACTGCGCCACTACATCATCGCAAACCATACCCAAGTAGTGGATGATTCCAACCTAATGTGGTACCTCTTGAGCCAACACCTCCTACAAGGCCACACTACCAAGTGGGTAGTCATTCTCCAAGAGTTTGACTTGGAGTTCTTTTCCCCAAAAAGCACCAAGTCACTAGCACTAGCTACGTTCATGACAGACCTGCCCCCGTTGTCGACACCACCACCACTCAAGGATGACCTTCCTAATGAATTTTTATTTATCATCTCCACGAAAGACCCTTGGTATGGGGGGATTCTCTTGTACTAGTGCACCTAGAAGTTTGAGGCTCATTTAAGCCGTGAAGACAGATGGAGCATTTGAAACCAATCCGATCACCATCTCCTTATCAAATATGTCCTTTATCATCGGGGCATCGACACCATATTATGTTGCTGCCTCACCCATGCCGAGGCTGAACAGGTCCTTAACAATTGTCATAGTGGAGCCTACGGTGGCCACCTTTTCAATTTGGTGACTGCTCAAAATATTCTACGCGTCGACTATTTTTTTCCTTCAATTTTTTTCTGATTGTATCAAGGAAATCAAACACTGTAGCAATTGTAAGCTCTTTGCCCCAAAAGCAAGGACTCCCCACGCACCTCTGCACCTTGTAGTCACTGTTGGTCCCTTCTGTAGTGGTTGATCCACTTCATGACTATCACTACCACATCGGCCAACGACCATAAATACATTATTGTGTAATTCAACTACTTCACCAAGTGGGCCGAGGCCATGTCCACTTTCGATTGCAAAGGTCAAAATGATAGCATGTTTCTTCTTTAACCACATCATTTCATGATTTGGCATTCCCCAATGGATGATCTCTGACCATGGCAGACATTTCGAAGACATTGTCTAGGAAAAACTTTCAACCATGTTGAATTTCGAACAGCAGTTCTCATCTTCCTACTACCCCTAGGGAAATGGCCAAGTCGAAGCAGTCAACAAAATCATCAAGACAATGCTTCAACGGATGGTGGGAAACCACCAAACTAATTGGAACCACATGATTTTTTCCTCCCTATGGGCCTACCGCACTTCCATGAAGACCACCATCAGCTTTACCTCCTTCCACTTGGTCCATGGCATTGAGTCAGTACTCCCCATAAAGTTACAGATCCTGTCACTCTGCCTTGCTGTGGAACTCCTCCCTGACACTTCAAACTTGGAGTAATGCCTTCTCCAATTGGAAAAAACCAATGAATACCGTTGAGCTATGCTCCAAGCCATCAAAGTAGCCAAAACCCTGGTCGAGATCCCATTATGCTCCCATGCCCACCCCTGCACCTTCAGTGAAGGCGATTTGGTCTTGGTTTACGACCAAGCCAACGATAAGTTGGGAAAAGGCAAGTTTGAGTCAATGTGATACGACCCATACGTCATTCACCAATGCCTTGGAAAAGAGGCATACATTCTTGTCGAGTCTAATGGAAAACGCTTCGAGAACACCCATAATGGGATCTACCTCAAGAGATTTTATGCATAACATCACCATAATGATTCACTTGTAGCATATTTTTTCTCTTTTAGTTTTACACCATTCTTGAAATGAGTCTTATACATTGCTTCCTTAATTTCTCTAGATGGATCCTACTTCACACCGCTACACTAGATTTTTTGATGGAGCAAACAGATGGTCTCCAAATCTTGCCTCAGCTGCATGGGTTCTATATTCCCCATCACATGAGTTGATCCATATCGATGAAATGTGTGTGGGAATCGCAACCAACAACCAGGATGAGTATGATGGTGTCACTAATCTCTTGGTTGCCACCCTCCAGTTGGGTATTCATCACCTCGATCTCTTCTTAGACTCCCAACTGCTTGTCTCTCAGTTGAATAACCACTACCAGGTATGCAATCCCTACCTTTTTAGAAAATTCCTGCACACTAAGCAGATGTTTGAACCAATTACGTTCACACATATTCCTAGAAACCTCAATAGTGTGGCAGATCAAATGGCTAATGAGATTCTATAATGTAATATTCATCACCGCGTATAGGAAGCATATAAAAACTACATCATGCATCAACATATAATCATGCATACATATGTAACATACATCATCTAGGCATTTTTTCATCATAAAAGGACTCACATATAAAACACCATAAAAGTGCATCCACGTGCATCGAATATATATATATATGTATGTATTTATATATATAAATCTCATATCATAATATGTCTACTACAAAATGAAAAGCTACATAATCTTTCTCAGTAGGAATATACATCGCGGTACAAAAAATCCTAAGTGCACCAACACACTAAGGGAAAGCCCATGGGATGATACTCAGATCCAGACTCATCATCCTACTCCTATGAATCTGTACCCTCCTTAGAGCCATCCTTGACCTACTCCTCCTCCTCATCCTCGGAGTCCTCGCCGTAATCCATAGGTATATCTCCCCGTGCCGACTCCCATACATACTCAGTGACCACGACAATCCTCTTCATCAGAGGAATCCACTTGCGGGGAGCCTGGTAACAGGAGGCAATGAGGTCATCATCTAGATACTACCAACCATCATATATGACCTTTGCAATAAGTGCTCCACATGCTATCGAAAATCAACCACAGGCTGTTGCCCCCTTCGGAATCCCCCTGCGGGTGGCTCCAATCCCTGCACTATACCCATCCGCTGTCGGTACCCAGCCAACAGATGAGGACCAATATCTGCACATGCACACAAGGATATCATCAATCCTGTTATGTCAAATAGCTACCAACAATATAAGTAATCTATATATGAATGAAAACACTTAAAAAAACATGTATACATACCATCGCAGTGTATGGGTAGCCCTCAACGACTACCGGGATCTACCTCCACTGATCCAACAGATCCTAAGTGAAGAAGTGACCCACTATGCCTCTTCTATCATGTACCATCATCTCGCACCATCTACGCATCCGCAGCTCCCGAGGCCCACCATCCTGCACTGCTATGTGCTGTCGGAGGGTCGAAACCCTCTCAAAGAAGAAGGTGCACAAGAAGGAGGAAAAACAAAAGTCCCCACCGATCGACTTGGCATGATTCAAAGCACACCAGACTACGATCAAATACATCTAGGCCCATCTAAAGTATGTGCCCCCCATAGCACTCTCCACCATCTGGAGCTGCCCCCGAGATATCTTGTGGTTCCCAAATGAACCCAAGAACCGCAGCACCATCGCTGCAACTACATGAGTCGAAATACTCTCAATATCACACATCAAGATATATGAAACCCATACATATGAAGAGGCATAACAGTGCCTCTTGCAGACCTCCTTAAGAATCTCCCCATGTGAGAGCTTTGGTGCCAGATCGCTGATCACCGCCAACATTGGGATCCCAGTAAGGAAGTACACATCACGTAGCGTAATATCGAGATGCTGCCCCTGTATGATGAAAAAATCCCCCTGAACATCCCAGAAACTAACCAACGTCTCAAGCAACAACCGCAAAGACTTCATCATAGGAACTTGCATGAACTTGAGAAGCCCACAATGGGAAAACACATCTCGCACACCGGCATCTTGGAGAACATGTCTCCATATGTTCTTGCAAGCTCATTCCCACCACACTAGTGGAGCCATCTTGCATGAGCACCAAACCTCTGTTAGCCACAACTATCAGCAAAAACTCACCTCAGGTCCAGGTTGCTCCTTGTTGACCAAAACCAGTGACCAAGTCGCCCCTTTGGGCCAAACATGAGTGACTAAGTCTCCTTTTCAGGCCAAACATGAGCAACTAAGTCTCCTTTTCAGGCCAAATAGAAGCGACCTCAAGTCGCACCTTTCTACCCGCTAGGAGTGACCCAGATGCTTTTGTACAGCTAGAAAGAGTGACCCAGTCGCTGGTTTTGCCTCAAAATGAGCGACCCGACGTGAAGAAGCCTTAGCAGGGCATCTTGGGCCCTAGGTGGTCACAAAAAACCAAAGCATTGAAAAAGATGGTTTTTACATATACTCTTACATGCAAGTCGTGGCTCAGAAAATCACCAGTCGAAACAGAAGAAATCAACAAATGAAGTTTTAGGGCCCTCCTCTCTAACTCAGCACTAAACAATGAAAATGACCCTTGTAATGTGTCCCCACCCTATTGATAGCCCTCATTAGGTCTATTTTTCTTCCGAGCACCACAACGGAGTCTGTTTGGGACGCTGTTCACATCATTGGTTTTAGTTTTTCACCCTTTATCATTTTATGAGACCATTGTCTCATGTTTAATACTTGATTTTCTGGACCATTTCCTGGAAGTCAGATCATTTTGCATGCATTTGGCACATAAGTTTCTTCGGACTGGTAATTGTCACCCTCTCATTTGAGTACTTAGTATGTAGTCTAATTCGTCCACCCCAAGTTGGTACGGGATGTTTACAAATGATTTTTTGGACCTTTCTTTGGAAGTCACCTTGATTTGTGTGCCTTACCACAAATCTTCCCATGCATGTATTGGCATGTTCAAGAGCCATCCGCTCCATCCATGTTGCATGGATGATCACCTTTGACCACCTTTCACTGTCCCACCATAAGGCACCATTAGTGTCGCCCGGCTTGGTTGACCAAAATGGAGTTTCTTTTAAGCTCTTTTCTGACTCCTAAACGAATGAAAAGATCTCCGAGCACATTTGATTCCTTTCCCACTCATTAAAGTATTGGAAAGGGCATCTACATAGACTTCTTTATCTCATTTTGCGAACTGTGTAGACTACCACATGAAAAGGACCACCTCGATGTTTCCACCTAAGTTGTACTTAGTGGTTTTTATTAAGTGAGCCTGGTGAACCGGACAAAGATGATTTGTTTGGACTTCAGAAGACCTTCGGAAGTGCTTCTTAGAAGTTCTTGTTTTGCTATATCACATGTTCATACCCCCTTGCGGGAGTTGTAATAAATGTTCTAGCATGATAGTGTCTGTAAAAGACTCGATCTCATAGACTTTATTTGTTAATCCGATCATCCGAGGGTGTTCCCTTAGTTATTATTGGTTGTTGAATAAACAACTCATAATTTCTGAGTTTTTCACTAAATACCTCCAAAGTTGGGGTGGTTGGCTTGACGTTTAGGCCTATTGAGGTTATTAGAGTCTATGTGTCAATGTATAAACATGCTAGGCATTATGGTTGAGTCATATGAACATGTCTAAGTCCCCCTAGGTTTTTAATTCTTTTTAATTCTTTTTATTTTTTTAGTGTTTTTTATTAAAATTTAATTTTTTTTCAAAACTTAGGCTATTTTTTAATAGTTTAATTGGAAAAATTGGTTTTGTAATAAAAGTGGGCTCAGAAGTTAGATTCAGTCATGTAGGTGCTCATTTTCAAGCTAAGAGCACCTAGTAAACCTATAGACCCACTATTTCCTAGTTTTGAGTGATTTTCCATCACTCGGGTCAGAAAGCCCCAAAAAATCAATTATTGATTATTTTAATCAATAAATTGATGAATAATGGAGCAAATCCAAACTCCTAGATCAATGGATTCTCAACCAATTTGATTGAAATTAGTCTCATAGGCACCAGATTGACTAGATCTGACAAATCCTTGACTGAAGGAGGTGATCTGGGTGGATCCAGAGTTGAACTTCAGTTTCCTTTATGGGGAATTGTACCCTCTCTCTCTCCTCCACACGTGTGGGCTCTTTTGGGAGCTCTGTGGTTGATGATTCACTCAGCAGGTTGATGTGTCAGCTCAATCAGCCCCCCGATTGATATTGAAACTCAATAGAGGCTCATTTCAGCTTCATATCAGGCATTGATGGACTCTCCTTCAGCCACAGTGGTCTATCTCCTTAGGATTTGTGCCCCCTCTGGGCTAGGGTTTCAGTTTTGTGTATAAATAAAGCATGGCCTCCTTTCTGAGTTAGTTAGAGTTGGATTGAGGAGCCATTGTTGTTGTAATACTGTGTAATATCTTTCTCTATTGGAATAAATTGAATCTTTGGAGGCAAGATGGTGTCATGTCATTGTATGTGTGGATGAGCATTGCCATGTTTCACTAAGGTAACCTGTATCTATGTTCATAATTTGCTGATTGTTTGTGGATTCATTGCTAAGATTGATAATAAGTTTATTCTAATCTTGATAGGAAAGGATTTTGTTAATAATTTTACTAGGCATCTCTTTCCTTTTTGATGCATGTTTAGAGATCTAGATTCAGCATGTTTTATAATTTTATATGCATGTTATTTTGAAATCTCTATGTATGTATTAAGGGGATCTCAGAAGTATTTTGGCAAGTCTTTGTATTCAGTTGCAGGTTCCTAGATTGGAGAGGATGCTGATCTAGTTTGCTTCTTCACTCTCTCCAAAACCATTCAAAGGAATAGTCCCTCGACATTCCACCAAAAATCTCCATGGTTGATCTTCAAGGCTTCCAGCAACAAATGCTCTTCTTTTCCTCTTCCTCCTTCAATTTTTTCTAACATCAGTCCGGTTACTTGTTTGCAGCTTTAAAATTGTTTATATATATCAATTTCATAGTTTATTTTACATATATATTTCCTCCTTAAATCTCATAAACTAGATCTCATTCCTAAAACAAAATTTACAAGCATTCTAGATCTAGTTTTAGGGAAAATTGTCATTTTTCAAGGTTGTGAAAGTAGATCTAAAGCTTGTTGAATGCATGGTTGTTTCCTTAGAATCTAAAAATTTATATTCAACAATTTAAGTGCTTCCTATTGGCTTCCCCCAAAGCAGGAAAATATCCCAAGGAAAGCTTGCTTTCCTTTGTTCCTTTTCCGCTTCTTTAAAAACTAGTTTTAACTTAGAATTTTTGGGTAAAAATTTTGTTCATCCAAAAGTACTTTCAAAGTACTTTTGGGAATATTTAACTATGATAATATTTCTGGTTTTTATAAGGTGTAACAGAAAATAGGAGGATGCGCTTTCCGGAAAGCATTTTTGGACCATTCGAAACCCCCCAGGGGGTCTCCGTCTTCCCAAATTTCAAATTTTTGCAATTTGTAAAACTTTGGTCTCATTCCATATAAGGACCAAGTGGATTAATTTCAGTTTTTTGATATTTTAATTGCTTCTAATATAAAAAAAATCTCTTCAAATAGGCTCTTTCGAGCCTATTCACCATCCCCCCTGGGGGGATCCGCGTCCGTTTCACTTTTTTGCATTTTTCTCTTTTTTCTGTTCTAGTTTAGTATTGACATGCAGGATTGTATAATTTGATAATATTTTTCATTATTCCATATTTTCAATTCAAAAGTAATCATACTACTTACCCCACGACTTCTCGATTGACCCACAAGGGGAAAGAGATGCGTGGTAGGACTAATTAGAAAACCGGTGTTGTGTATCTATGATTCCATTTTCATTAGTTGTTTTATTAATCATAATAAAACCAACCCCTCCTTGATTCCCCAATTGAGGTCCACTTGGACCGAAATAGGTTCCTGGAGGGTTTTCTTTTTAATAAGAACACCTCTTTTAAAATTTAATAAAAATAACAAAGACTCCATTGTTTATGCTTTGTACTTGGCTGTGGTTTGTCTAATCATTCAAGCTACATCAAAAGCACTTGAGTGAATAGATTAATTAGTATTCACCTCCCAAATTAACAAACCATTAGGCGAAAATCCAACGCCTCGAATGAACTGTAAATGGTGGAAAAATACCCAAAGGAGTGGGAACAACTGGAAAGTGACATCAAGGCACTAATCTCTGTCACACCGTGATGGGTTTGTTATGAAAAATAGTCTCTGAGACTCCGCTATAGTCCACAAACACCTTGCGGGTAGCCATGAAAGTTCACTTTTCGACATACTCCAAGTACCCCTCGGGTATATCTGGAGTCCCCTTTTTGCCTAAATTAATTCATTCACATTCCATGTTAGTTTAAAATCTACCAAGATACATTTGCAAAACATCCTTTCAAGCACATGCAGGCACATTATTTTCTTTGTTGAATCCATTTAAGGAACTGGTGATTTACTTTGATTAATTCTTTCGATTATATATATATTGAGTGTCATTATTGTGCTTATATGCTTTAAATCTTGCATCTTGTTATCTTTTGTTTCCACTGCTTAATTTCAAAACTCCTAAACAACTTAATTAATATAACAACATCACACTAAGTAATTAGCCTTAATAATTTAATAGGGTCTTCCCCCCTTGGCTTCGTTAGGAGTTATCCTGAATGGAGGAGTCAAGAATAAGGTGATAGCCTTTACTCAATACTTTTCCCCAAGGACACACCAAGTGGCTTGAAGATTTCTGCCACGTAACCTAGGTGTGTGAAAGGTGGCAACACTCGGCACACTCAAGCCAGGAACGTTTCCCTTTGTATCCTTTTATGCTTTCTCAGGAATTGGGACCAAACTCTATGAAAAAGCTCATCGTGGGTTGTCTTTAAGCTCTTTTCTAGCCTTCTCATCAAGAAAATATTGTCGAGCAAACTTAGTTTTGTTCATTCTCGTAAAAGTATTTGAATGACCATCCAATTAGTATAGGTTTAACCTTTTCTAGCCTAATTGGACTACCAATGGTAAAGAAGTATCCCATCCCCTAAAAAGGATGGGCGAGCTCTCCTATGTACACTTTTATCCTTTTTCGGGAACAAGAGACTATCAACAAAAAAGAGACCCCAATGGAGTCTTCTTCATGCTTTCAGACTCTCTAAAATTGAAAGCACCATCGAGCATTTACTTTCTCGGGCTCGTGAAAAATCCACGAGATCATACCACAACGGTGTCTTTAGGAGGCACCCCATGTGTTACAGTTTGGAAGCATTTCCTCTTTTTGGGTTTCCTTTGTTCACAGTATTCTACAATTATTCTTCCTTGGATCCCATGAATATCAAAAGTATTATCTACCCCACCCCAAGTATTTCCCATTTGCAGTTACATTCCTGGTATAACAGCCATGATCCCTCTTCCTTGAAGTCAGTTTCATTTGCTTCCAGGTTAGCCTTTCCATCGTACTCTAAACAAAGGAAGTTTGAGTCCCCTGTACTCCTCATGCCCCTGTTCCCCCATTTAGTGTGTCATTCCCCATATTGTCTCACACCTTTGGTTATCTCCCTCGCGCTTATGATTAAGGAAACACCATTTCCTTGGTTAGTTGCACATCTCCCTTTGTCAACGAGAACACATCTATTCCAGAGAATAGACCCATAGGTCCCTATATCCTGGTTTCATTAACCTCATTGATGAGGTCCTTGGACCACTTGAGAGGAGTCCTTAGTGCCTCTCGGGATGGTTGTGTCTCATGTGCTTGTGGACTTTAGCTACATCATCGCACCATTGAGATTCATATAGGGTATTGGTCAGTGCGGTATTTGGTCAAATACCCCGGTTATCACTTGACTCTAGCACATAGGTGAGTCTATTAAGGGACCCAGACAGGTTCATGTCCCTTGTGATTTTTGGGTTGCGTTGGCAACAGTGTTCAAAATCCCCTAAGCAACGCTTCTGTATTGGATATAAATATGCGGCATCTTGTACCACAAATACTCTGACTCTCCGTCAGTGAGTCCTTACAGTTATGTAAACCTCTAGATCCAATAGGTCATCAGTTATGAAGATATTGCATTCCATGAGAATGCCATGGATCCGATGTATCAACTCTTCAGATAAGTATTGTATTGAGCCTCTCATTGAGGCCACCATTATGTAACAATAGTTGTACATGATCGAATCTTGTGTTTGGGAGCCTTGATCACATTATTCTTTTTGAAATTGTTATGAGCATGGGTATTCCCACCTCATCCATATGCATGTCACATATCCTTTGTATCTCACCTATTGATGGCAACCAACATTAATACAAAACCAAAAGCCACCATATCCCAAAGGAGGAAGCACCACTTCTTCACAGGTCTCTCCACGATTTCCAAGATCGAATGATGTCTGTCAGTCATACAATGAGCTCCTGCCCTCACACATCAAGGGGCAATCTGTTAACGCAAAAAAGTGCTCATATAGCCTACACCATGCAAAGACATCCATGTCCTAACCCATTCTACCACTACACCCATTTAACCTATGTTTTTCTCTCAAAAATCTCAAAAAATACCCTCAAAGGGCTTAAACACCCATGAAAGAGCTTAAAAAACTCAAAAAGGAGCTAAAAATATCAAAAAGCGGGATAAATCCCCAAGAGGGGTCTAAAAACCCTAAAAGGGCTTAAAAATGCGAAAAGGAGCTAAGAAACAAGCGAAAGGGCTTAAAAAACTAGGTAGGGCCCAAAACCCTAACCAGAGGCTAAAAACTATAAATAGAGGTGTAGGGGTCTCCATCACACACATGATTCCTCCTCCCTGTCGTTATAATTCCCATGTTAGTAGCTTGAGAGACCTTTCACTCTCAAGCTATTCACCCCCCCACAACTCCATTTCCTCCATTTTCTTATTCCCTTGGTGTGTAGAGTCAAAACTCCACCCAATCCTAGCCTGTAGAGAGGCATCTTCTGAGTTTGGGCATGGTGGCCCTCTTTCAAACTAGATAGGAAGGTATATTGTTTCATGTTTGTTTATTTATTTTGTATACTGTAGAAGCTTCGTATTTGTTTTATTTTCTAGTCGTTTGCTACAGCTTGTATTTTCTCCATTGACTCTACCTTTTTGTCCTCTAAATGAAAGGGAGGTCCTTCTGCACATAGCCAAGGTTTTTCCTTGGCTACAGAATCCTCAAAGGCATGAGTGGCTACCATATTCTCTACCCATGTAGTGAACAACATGACCATAACATGTTTCTTTCTCATCCAACTCACTTTTCTAGAAAATATTATAAACACATATTCAGTTGTAGATCTCCTTCTATCTACATCCCCTTCCCAATCGGAATCCACATAACCATATATATCCACTAAGTATGGTTCCTATGAAAAAATATTATGATAACAAATAGGATACACATCAGAACCTCTGAAATACCTAAATAACCTCTTCACTATAGCCCAATTTCCGTGTCCAAGGTTATCCATCAGTCAACTCAAAATTCCCACTGCTTGGGAAATGTATGGTCTATTACTTACAATAACATACATCAAACTAACAAATGCACTAGAATAAGAAATAGAAGACACATCCTTCATATGTGTACATGTCATAGGACATTTTTTAATCAAAATCTTAATTCCCACATAAATTGGAACACTCATTGGTCTAGAATCTACAATGTAAAAACACTATAGCACAGGGTTCACATACTTACTATAGATCAACCAAAGCTTTATGTTTTCTCTATATGTCCTGATCTCCATTCCTAAGACATGTTTTGCAACACTGAAGTCCTTCATTTTAAATTGCGTTGAAATACGAGTCTTCAAATCATGAACCAAATCCCTATTGTTACCAAAAGCTAACATATCATATACATACAAAGTGATAATAAGGAAATGACCACTATCTGGTTTTTAACACACATATGGATATGATTTGGATCTCAAAAATACCAAAACAAACACAAAGGAATAAAAATTTTGGTACCACATTTTGTAGGACTATTTGAGACCATATAAATACTTTATTAATTTGCAAACAAATGACTCTTTACCTTTTTCAGTGTAGGGATCCGGTTATGCCATATAGATCTCCTCCTTCAAGTTTCCATGTAGGAATTTTGTTTTCACATCAATCTATTCTATATCCAAATCAAAATTCAATGCTATAAATAATAGAAATACGATAGATTCCAACTTATAAATTGGAAAAAACATTTCAAGAAAGTATACCTCCTCATCATGGGAATGTTCTTTCACAACCAACCTTGCCTTGTACTTTTCAACACTACCATAGAAAATTATTTTTCTTTTGAAAATCCATTTACATCCCATGGGTTTCTATACACAGTCCAGTTGTACCAAGGCCTATGTATTATTTTTATAAGTGTAGGCATCTCCTCATCCATGAAAAATATCCACAACTCCTTATCTTCCATTTCCATTATCTCTTTCATGGTTCTACGTTCATTTATGGTAGTACATTATAAAGAAATATACAACTAAAATCAGATGGACTACAATTGTTTAAAACTGAAAAGAATACAACTTCATATTAAAAGAGATTATAATAATAGCTCAAATTACATATAGATCATTTGACAAAATGGCTCTTGATCAAGCACAGTCATACCAAAATTTTTTCCATCATTTCGATATACTATACTACCTATTATATATCTAGATTAATACTGAGTGCTAAAATCCTTAACATATTATCCCAACAAGAACTTTAAAAAAAACATGCATAATAAAAACTAGGATTTACCTAGCCTAGAAGAGGTTTCTTACATGCTTAGATTTCCTTCTTCCCATCTATGGAAATTGTAAATGTTGATGGGAACCATATCTGGTTATTGCGTAGAATCTTCTTCTGTGGACTTGGGGTTTTCACAAGGATTATTTTGTGAGTGGCCACCCATTAAAATATCATGATGTACTAGTTCTAAGGCTATGGTAAGTCTCTCCAACTTATCCCCTTGTTTTCGAGCCCGTATTTCTAGGTAATCAAACATAGAATCCATCCATGTGATATGAATAGTGATTTGTTTGACCAAAGAAATAAATACGGGAGTTAAGCCTACTCACCATGATATGGAGATCCATTATGTCTTTCTATATTTCTCTAATCCCGAGGATCCAACAAAAAATTTTCATGCTATGCAAAAATACCAAATGCTTCACCAAGGTTTGAACACCCAGAGCCTAATACCAAAAAGTCATAATGTGTCTCACATAGTTACAAATTAAATATGAATAGAATAGGTTTAATTTTCAAAGAGATATTTGGGAGCTCATGCCGACACTCTGGCTTCTTCACCTTCCAACTATGTCCTCCTGAATTTGGAGTATCAAAGTATATACAATCTTATATTTTATGGGAGTCTCTTTATAGAGATGTCTCAAGAGAAACAATTACACTGAACTGCAATTCCATACACCATATATACATAACCAAGAGAGATACCTTATGGAATGTGCAAGAATTCTATCCCATGTGGGAGATTAAATGCCACTGAAGTGGATTTTTCAAGACATTTAAATAAATCTAGGTGTCTCTCATGTTTGGCGCCTGATTTAGGCTATTCATAAATGTAGGGGGAAGAGAAATGACTAACTCAGGGTACCCATCGCCTTTGGGGATAACCACCATTTAAAAAAATTCCATTCTATAGTGAAAATTCTTAGTGGGTGAGTGTATCTACATATTGATTATAATTCCTATGAATGTGCAAAATATTCACCTACTTGATTTGCTTTAACTTATCCTAAATCCTACACTGAAGTCTTCCCAATTCCTCATCACCAGGTAAAGTCGAATCCCTTTCTTGAGATATCACCAAGAGAGAGTCTCCTATGATCACCACTTTTGAAATGTTAATGGAAATGATGAGCTCTAATCCCCATAAAAGGGAATACCTCTTTACTTGATTATTCTATGCTTGGCCCGTTCCCCATTTGTAACATTTTTTTAGTCCTTCGATATCCAATAGGATCCTGCTCGCACTTGTCTCCCTCAAAATCAAATGGACTATAATTATATCTATTTGTTTACCTTGTTTCCCGAGTGGAACTTTTTAGTTTTTGAGGTGGAGTTTATTCCTCCTCTTTTGAACTCTCTATGCCCTTCTCATTAGGTCCTTCATGAACTGCTTGTTCATTTTTTTGGTTCAACATTTTTAGCCTTAGGTGGTAGTTAAACAATTAATTTATTCTCAACCTCTTTTGGCTACATCACTATGGGAGAATATTTAAATTATTTGAAAATAACGTCTCTACTATACAAAAATTTCATAGCCATAGTGTTATCACCCTGTAATTTTCCTATGGTTGTGGTAGGAAGTCACAGGGGTAACCATTTCAACCAACCTTTCGATTATAGTCTATCCTTACAATGAGAGAGGGATCTCTCTTTGTCACAAAAACAAAACCACATATACATTTATCTTAAAACAAGCATTCAGAAGGCTAGATTTATGATATAAACTATGTGTTGATAGATTTGAAGATGGTAGAACATACAGACAGGAAAAATCATTGGGAAATGGAGTCGAAACCTGAGTCAATCAAGGGTATTGTAGAGAAAATGAGCAAGGAATTTCCTTTGTACTCTGAGGAAATGTAAGTGCACAAACAGTCAAATATCTTGAAAGTGTGATAGAAAGAGGAAGAATCCCAGTGAAGCAAGAGGCACCTATATGTGGGTCAATATCTTGCACCACCTTGAGAAACAACAACAATGAGGCTAATAAATGATACAGAGCACTTAACTGAGAGAGAATTCTATAGAAGTCATCATAAACACATCACAAATGCAACATTTGATGCGAGGAAAACTTAACGAAACAAATTCCTCATATGAAACTAGAGTGCATTAGGAAAAATAGATTGAATGTAAAAAACTATGATGAATCTCAGAAACGTAGGAGAATGTTTCTCATTTAACACTTTCAAGAAAGTTACAGGGACAAAAACAAGAGCAAAATTCTTTCTGAATGAAAGTTCTAACCCTTTCCTCATCAATTGAGGTCATATTTATAGTGATATGGCTCCCGAGACCAACCTCGAAACAAAGCCCAATTCTGTTATAAAATTTGGGGATCAAATCTCGAGTCATCATTCAGATCCTAACAAATTTTTCGAGGTAGTAGATTCATCACGATTTATTCCTAAAACAGGAAATATGATGCAATAGACACGCTGGATCCAAAATGGCAATGCAATGTCTGAGAGGGACTCTCGCTTGTTCTGATAGTGACGCTCTAGGATATCTCCTAATGGTTTTAGTCCCTCAGGAATGATCTGCATCATCGAATTTTTCCCATGCTTCATCTTTGCTTCGCACCTGCATTGATCCTTCCCTCTTTGCACTTTTTTCCTGCAAAATCAATGACGGTAGTAGATTTCCTCTAGAAGGGATCCTAGCCATCCCTTGATATGGTCCTTTATGCAATTTCGCATTTGCGTACCTTTTTAACCTCCTTGTACCTATCCATTGTGAAAAACACCAGAACCATCGATCAGATCTCTGCTAGATCTATGCCGTCCAAAACACGATGTCCTACCAGATTTCCCAACAGATCCTCTTACTAAAACCCGTGCGCTTTCGGACCGTGACATAAGTTTGAGACGCTGATCTGATCCATAATAGATCTCCACCGTTCAATTGTGTGGGTCCTACAAACTTTTTGCAATGCCCCACCTTGTTATTCTCTGCACAACTTTAGGATGTGAAAACACATCTCGTCCTTGGATCTGGCTCGCCTAAGTCCATGGTCGTTCAATCTTGAGGGCCTTACGAGATTTCACGGCCTCGACTTCGATTACCCATCGTGCGAGTTTTCATCACGAAATTCTTTCCAGCTGTAGATTTATGATACCCTTAGATCAAAACCATCGAAAACTAGAGGGTGTAACCCATTTCACAATCCTTCACAACTTATCCCTCCGTGCAACATTACTCTATGAAATCCTTAGCAATCATTGATTGTCACCGCTGAGTAACCCGTGCCATTCATTTTGACTGCTGCATAACCTATAGAACCTCATGATGTCCTTCACAGTCCTATGATAAGGGATTTTTCATACCTTGTTCCTCCTTTTTTTATTGGCCTATTCCCCTGTCAGCTGTTCTGCTCAAAATGACGCCAATCCCGCCTGCAAAGCTCTTCAAAATTTAGAACTGGTATGAACCCTGTGCTAACACATAGGATCCCAAAGATTATAACTTTTCATATAGACACCATAGCCAATAAAGATACATTGTATTTCCTTGTTATTCAACTCCAATCACTTCTCCTTAGGCACATGAACATATGCCTCACAACCAAAAACACAAAGATGATGAAGTGAGGGATTATTGCTTGTACAAACTTGAATAACGGTCTTATCCACAAGGTATGATGTGGGATACATGTTGATTATATAGCATGCTAGCAACTATTTCTACCAAAAAATTATTCCAAGCCAACTCCACTAAGCATACTCCTAACACTCTACATTAATTTCATGTTCATCTATTCTACAACTGCATTTGGTTGAGGGGTATGGGGATTTGTCTTATGTATTTCAATACCATTCCCCTTACAAAACTTATCAAACTTTGTAGAAAAAAACTCACCACCATTATTGGTCCTAAAGACTTTAATTTCCCTATTACTTTGATTTTCCAAAAGAGATTTATACTCCTTAAATCAACTAAATACCTCACATCTATTTTTGAAAAAATATACCCATGCTTTTTTAAAATAATCATCAATAAATGATTCATAATACAAAGGCTTATAAATAAAAGGAACTTTTACATGACCAAATACATCAAAATCAATTAAGTCCAATAACAAAAAATGTTTGTGAGAACGATAATAAAGTTGAACACATATATGTTTTTTGTGATATATACAATTGTTGCAAAAATCAAATTCAAGAGCACAACCATTTAATCCATCAACAATATTCTTGTTTTTCAAGACCCACGATATTTTTTCACCTATATGGCCCAACTCTAGTGCCATATCATTGTCTTATATATAAGTAACTTGTTTTATGAAGCAAGTGCTTGCTTAATTAGGTGCCCTGAAAGGATGACCATCAGAAGTAGATACAAGTTCTAATTGTGATTGTGTTGATTCTACACATCCATTTTCTCTAGAAACTAAAGAGCTATTTCATTGAATGGTGCTCACATCAAGCTTTAATAGAGTGTCTACATGAACATCCTTAGTGTGCACTATAGATCCTCGAACCACTTTACACCATTTGTTAGTGAAGACAACTTGCACACCTACATCATTAAGTTTTATTACCAATAGCAGGTTAAAGGTTGAACCTAGAATGTGCAAAAATCCATTGATACCCTTCAATCTATCATCAAGAAATTTGATTAAGACTTTACCACGATCAACTACGTTGAGAGGAGATTCCTCATCAAGGTATACAATCTCACCATCATATTTTTCATACACTCAAAACCAATTTTGATGGGAAGTCATATGGAATGAAGCTTCAAAGTCTAACAACCATGCAATATGGCATGGCATGTGTTGCCAAAGCTGCAAGAAAGGAATATCCACCATCCTCTTGAGAATATTTTTAAACTCATCCTTAGAATCCCTTCCCTTCTTATTCTTCTTTCTCTCTTCCATGCAATCTCTTTTGAAATGTCTAACATTACCACAATTCCAACATTTTCCCTTATATTTTACAAGATAATTAGGTCTCCCTCGAGATTTGGATATACCCTTTTCCATTTGCTATATTTCTACTTAAATCTTCCACAAACAACCGATGCCTCATTAGTGGATTCAAAATATTTTTACCTCACCTCCTATGAGAGTAAATCATCCACTATCTCATCCAACACTAATGTTGTCCCATGAATTTGGCAAAGAACATAAAATGATCATACAATGATCCTCCTCATCCACCTTCACTTCCATTGGGATCAATTGGGTCACAATAGTATTAAGGGAATTCAAATGATTAGAAACATAATCACCATCACCCATTTTCAAGGTTATTTTTCAAATAAAAAAAATATTAACTAGGGATTTATCCCTAACTTCTTCCAGAGGGATGTTGCAATTTTCTCTTCAGAAACATCCAATAACATTGAATCTACAAAACAAAGTCTAACAAGGCTTATCACCTTTATCTCCAGCACTTCCCATTATTTATCTTTCATACTAGTGGGTTTAGTTTTAGGTATTGAAAACCATAGACCTTGATCTATGAGCAAATCCTCCATCTTGAGGCTCCACAACTCAAAGTCAATGCTTGCATTAAATATCTTCGTTTTGATCCTAGACATGCTTGTCGTTTCCCTACAATAATATTTTATCTTGTACAAACTCCCACTCAAACCAAGACTAGATAAAACAAAATTGTCCCGGATAACTTGGATCCAAGATGATTAAGCTCTTATACCAAATGAAAAGAAGTCTGAGGTGTGGAATACACTTCCTACTCTAATCAAATAGAGAAGAATGTGTATAGATTTAAATAAAAATTACAATAATGAACAACACATAAGCATACAACCATTTGAGACAATTACTTACAGGGGGAACCCTTTCGAGAGAAAAAACCCACACTTCAAAGCACACTCAAATGTATTAACCATCTATTAAAGTGGTTAGAGTAGTATTACAATGCTCTCAACTTGAGAGTTCAACAACATATTCATTATGGATAAATTTTGGCAACATAACAATAAGTGAAAACTCACACACACTTGCCTCCAACTTAGAACTCAATAAATAGTCGCAATAAAAAAACCATAAACTATTTATGGTTTTCTAACTCCATATGCTTGAAACCACTAGCAATTGTTTGACCAACTATTGCTATTGCGGCTTCTTAGTATTCATTGCATGCTAGCCATTTGTACTTATTCCCTACCATTGATTGTCAGCGATTCCTTGCCATTGTATAGCAATCTATTCTCTACTACAACTCAACATCATTACTTGCTCAAGTATAATACTACAAGTTGTATGACACACATTTAAAATTCCATAATTATAATTAAGTATAATAAAGATAAAATGTCTTTTTAATATTGGCACATTACAACTTAAAATAAAATCTATATGAAATAGTAATGCCATTAAAAAGTAAATATAAAAAATATATCAAAATAATAGGATTATTTTGATTTTAGTAACATAGATGAAGATGATGGTTATTTTGAAATTAATTTTGGTTTAAATAATCTTAATTTAAAATTTGTAAATAGCTGAATTAAAAAATTAAGTATATATTTTAAAATTGTAAATTAATGTATATTGTCCGACACCTTATTTTATTAAAAACAACAATTTAAAAAAATCTAAATAAAATATCATAATTTTTATAATTTTAACCACTATATTTTATAAACTTTTATTTTTTAATTTAAATATAACTATATTCTAATTTAAAAATAAATAAATTTTAATTTATAACTTACAAATTTGCATTTGGATGGCATCGTGTAGAGATTTAAACTCAAACGCTAGTTGGTGTAAATACTATATTAAAATTATAATTTGAGAAACTTGATAACAATTCTCAACAACTTGGAAGACTACTCCCGACCTGCCATATGATAGATAGGTTCGAATGCAACAACTCTAACAGTCTATTCCCCACGTCTCATCCGAGAAACAACTGCACCTACTACTCGCCATCGACCTGCTCCCCACGTCTCATCCGCAAGTTGAATTTAACATATAAATACTTTTAAAAAAATTAGATTCATCTTTTAATGAAATGATTATTATTTATTTGCTGACAAATTTATTATTTTTAAAATTTTATTTTTATACAAAACATGATATTGAATTTATATAATGATATTAACTATAAAATAAATATCTATCCGCGAGATGTAGAACAGTTGGTGGCAGAGTATGGTTAAGACACCCCCCAAGCTGAAAGGTCGTCGGTTTTAATCCTGTCGGATACCAAAAAATCCAACCATGTTAAGGGTTGGTGCGGTCCAGGTTGGGTGCGATCCTCGAGTGTATTTGACAGCTTAGATGCCCCTGGTTCGTGGCTACTTAGCCAATGGCAACCCTGCTAATCAGGGGGTTCCACCACTTTGCCAACAAAAAAAAACTATAAAATAAATATCACTTTTATTATTATAACAAGAGTTGATTAGCGGTAATGTCGATGGGCTTTTAAGCAAAAATGAGAATGAGCTATCACCACAAGTAATGCAAAAAACTAGCATATCATGCTTGACCTTCAAATTGAAAAGCACATAAATGGGTCAAATAGAAAAATGCATTAATGACAATAAGTTATTACTACAAGTAATGAAATCATTCGTGTATTATGCTTGTTTTACAAAGAGGGTAGAGAAAACAAGTGAAAATT
Organism: Pseudotsuga menziesii; assembly: GCA_001517045.1. NCBI lineage: Eukaryota > Viridiplantae > Streptophyta > Pinopsida > Pinales > Pinaceae > Pseudotsuga > Pseudotsuga menziesii. The sequence continues at coordinate 303,008 of LPNX010298070.1, forward strand.
TTTGAAAAAGTTGAAAACTCAAGAAATTAGAGAAATGTTGGTCACTCTATATATTCATTAATTCTTATAACAAGTAGAGTGTTTAATATAAATTGACAATCTAAGGAAGTCTGTTTATTTCAAAGGTAATTAGCAAAATATATGTATAAACATTTTCAGTAGCTGACAAATAAAATGCAAATCATTAAATCCTAATCACTGCTTAGCCAACTCAGCTTCTAATTCCTAGAATATCATTCTTGCGGCTTAAAATCGAAGCATAAATCAACCTAGAATTACTTTTGCAGGAAGTTAAATCCTATTTACTTTTGCAGAAAGCTAAATCCTATTTTACCGAATTGGAACAATCACAAACCATCAATCAAAACAACCAATTCATAAAAACAGTGATCTATCTAATTCAACAAACTCTAAGAAAGATGAATGATAACACTACACATGGGATGAGTATGTCTATAATAGCTAATGCTAATCAAAATACTCTTGAAAAGATTACTCTACACAGTCGACTGTCACACCACATTATCACAATAAACCCAAAAAAACATAATAATGTGATTAGTTAATGAATGTTGTTGCAACTATTTATGAATGCATCACATTGAAATTCCACACTAATAAAAAACAACTTAAACTAAAACATCTACTACTACCAACAACTCTATAAGAAGGCGAGCTTTGACCTTCAAACATAGATGTTATGGAAGGATCAATAAAATCTACAACAAAACATTATTGAGAATTCCATCTCCTTTTATTAAAAATGACTCAAGTGCAGTTACAGTCTCCTCTCGTATATCTATATCAAAATTCTAATCCCCGACTCCAATTGCCCACCCATACTTATACAAAAACTGGAACAATTCAATTACATCAATATCGAGCAGCCATGAATATCTATGATCTTTAGGCTTCCAAATTAAACAAGAACTGTTGCAGCCATTATTACATTACATAACATCAGTTTATGATAATGAATGAGATTTTAAGTTTGAACTGTTCTTAGGCCGAATTGTGTTCCAGCTAACGAGGAGAGAAACTCGGGCAGTTTCAGCTAGATGTGTGGAAGGGAATCCATGATTCCCTACATCAACAAATTGGATCGGACCATCAAACGACAACCGACGCCAGGTGTTATCCATCTCCAAATGGAGAGTTGTTACACTTGGGACACCTAGAGATTCTGAACCTTTCTTATGAACCAATGACATATTAGTGCAGATGAAAGATAAAGTTCATAATTATGGACAAAATCAAGCATTAACGAAATAAGTAATAATAATTTATACATTGGGTGTTCATGCTTGTTTTCTTGGAAAAGATAAAGATTCGGTTGTAACTTAGGAGACAAAAATAGGAAAAAGGGATAAACAGAGTAAGGTAAAAATGGTAATTTCAGCGCCCAACATCTTCCCCCAGCTATCCAATTACATCTCCTCATGCAACAACTCGAACTAGTCTGAATCTGAGTCAAAGTCAATACTTTTCACATGCAAGTTGGTTAGGTTGAAGGAGGATTATGGTCTTTCCCATGCTTTCAAAAATCCATTGATTATGATCAAACTAGCCCAGCAGTCCCTTTCTAATTTCTTTGTCATCCTGTAAGCACTCTTGTAATTCCTGTCTGGCCACCGGATGAGAGGAAATATGAATTTCAAACCTAACCAGCTAGGGCCACATGTTTCCATGCATTTGACATAACCGAGCACTCTAGACAAAACATATTTAAAATTTTGAATGCAATATGGAGCATTTTCCCTTAAATTTATGGGAGAAACCTCCCATCGAAGACTGCTACCTGTTGGGCTCAGGAATGACCCCTTTTTGACCACACTCACCATACTTTTTTGGCTTATCTTACTCCATTTTATGCACCAAACAGATGATCTTCCTTCATTTGAGCCTTGATTCCTTATAGGTATGATTACTTATTGTTTTATCTTATTAATACTTATGATTGTTGTAAACAGGGCTTTGCCTCTTGAATTATGCTAACAAATTTAGATTTTATGAAGATAGTTCAAGATGTGAAGGATACAGGTGTATCATGCCAAGTAGTTTCCATAAGAGATGAACATCCATTGCCAACTATATCCATGAACTCCAGCTTTACATGTGAAATGTAGTCAAAGATCCTCATTCCACGCAAGCTGCAACAGGCAAGGCTGCAGCAGACTCAGCCTTAGCAACGCACCATTATTCAAGGGTAGCTGCAACTGACAGAGTATCTCTTAAATGGGTTCTGTTACTTTATCATCAGCTCGTGCAACAGACTTCCTATATTTCTTGCTTCTGTCAAGCACCATACACAATTTACTACATCAGCAAAAACTTGGCCCCTGCTGAACTCAATTATACTGTTACAGAGAAGGAATTTTTATCCATTATTTACTTCATTAACAAATTTAGACACTACATCACTGGATATCCCACCTTCGTACATACTGATCACTCAGCCATCAAGTATCTAATGAACAAACCAGTTACAAATGCTAGAATCACTAGATGGTTGTTACTATTATAGGAGTTCGATATTACCATTGTTGAAATCCCTGAAAAAGAAAATGTTGTTGCTGATTATTTATCTCATTTTACTAACAGTGATGACAGCTTACCTGTTGAAGATTCTTTCCCAGATGAACACTTGTTTGCAGTTTCAGCTCATTCCCCTTGGTATGCAGATGTTGCTAACAACTTGGTTGCAGATAAGCTTCTGGCACACTTGTCAAAAAGAGAGAAAAGGAAGATTATTCAACAATGTGCAGGTATTGTTGGATAGATGGTCATATTTTCTACACAGGCCCTGATCTTGAGATCAAGAAATGTGTAAGGGAGGATGAAGTCTTCCATATTTTGAAGGTCTTTCACGATGAACCATGTGGAGGACATTTTGCAGACAGGAGAACAGGTCATAAGGTGCTGAGAATGGGTTATTATTGGCCAACATTTTTCAGGGATTTTAAGAAGTATTTCTAGTCTTGTGACAGCTTTCAGAGAATGGGCCAACCTAATAGATTGGACAAAATGCCTCTTCTACCACAGTTGGTGGTGGAACCTTTTGACAAATGGACCTTAGATTTTATTGGGCCTATCAATCCTCATTCAAAACAGAAAGCCTACATTTTAGTTTGCACTGACTACATGAAAAAATGGGTAGAAGCTGTGGCTTTGGCAAAATCCAATGGCCAGGATGTAATAGATTTCCTATATGGGGACATATTTACTCGCTTTGGAATACCCAAGGAAGTAATCACAGATGGAGGACCGCAATTTGTGTCACATAAATTTGAAGCTTTGCTACAGAAGTACCATATTCAGCATAGGATAACTTCACCTTACCATCCACAAGCCAATGGCCAGGTGAAAAGTACCAATAAAGTTATTGAAGCTATCCTCACCAAAATGGTTAGGAGCCATCGCAGAGACTAGGATAACAAACTTCCGGAAGCACTGTGGGCATATCACACTACGTGGCGCAATATTGCAGGTTTCTATCCTTATGACTTGGTGTATGGAAAGAGCATTGTCTTTCCCATTGAATTTGAAATCAAAACCTTGAAGACAGCTGTGGAGGTAAACTTGGATGTGACTGAAGCCTAGAGGAGTATATTGAATTAATTGAATGAACTAGAGGAAAAACGCATAGCTACTGTGGATCAAATAACATTAATTAAGCAACAAAGATCCAATTGGCATGATAGGTTCATCAAGAAGCGATTCTTATGTGAGGGAGAATGGGCACTATTATATGATTCAAGATTCAAAAGAGAATTTAAAGGTAAGCTACGCACAAGATGGTTGGGTCCATATCTAATAGACAAAGTATTCGACAATGGTACAATTTGTTAATTTTTCATATGCTTTACTAAGACATCAGTATATCATTTCATTTTTCATAATAAAAGCATATAAAGCAGGATCACTGAAAGAAACAGTATCA